>VYZT01052945.1:4761-105881 GCA_013400735.1 Pomatostomus ruficeps
GGTTCTTTGAGCAGCCGCCGCGCTGCCCCGCAGGCCCCACGCCCCACACCCGCAAGCCCCCCATGCGCGGCCCCAGCGCCGGAAACCCCCCAACCGCCCCGCCCCGCTCCGCACCCGGCGGGAAGTAGCGCAGCAAGAGCCGCCTCAGCCCCATGGCCACCGCCCCGGACCCGCGCGTCCGCCCGCCGCCATGGCAACGGCCCGGCTGCGCGTGCGCAGTTCCGGCCGCGGCGCTTAGGGCACCGGGGCCGCCAGGGTGGGCTCGCCGGCAGCGTCCCAATGGCTGCGGGCCCGAGCCAGCCGTGGGGCGGTGTTACCGCCCTGGTGCTGGCACTGCATAATCCGTACAAAACTGCGGGGGCTTCTGGATTGCGCCACGGAGAGGAAAGAAGCGGATTTAGAAAGGAGTGCACTAAAAATATATATAAAATTCGGAGTGCTGGGGAAGTGAATAGTTCCTCACTAAGGAAAGAGAGCAAAGTTTAATTAAATTAAAAAAGAAAAGAGAAACCTAATCAGTTCAAATTTTTAAAAGAGATACTCGACTGAAACATGTATGAAAATACAGATTAGAATCACAGAGTCATTAAGGCTGGAAAAGGCCTTACTATGGAGACCAGCCATTAACCCAGCACCACCCTGTTCACCCTAAACCATATCCCCAGGGACCACAACGCCTTTCGAACACTGCCAGGAACGGTGATTCCACAAATTCCCTGAGCGGTTCTTAATATCCAATATAAACCTCCCCGGCACAATTTAAGGCCATTTCCTCTCATCCTGCCACTTTTTACCCACGAGAAGAGACTGACCCCGCCTCGCTGGGGAAGTGACAAGGTCCCCCCAGTCTCCTTCTCCCCATACTAAACACCCCCAGCTCCCTCAGCTGATCCTCATCAGGGTTGTGTACTGTAATAAATACATACTATAATATCGGCTTTTGCAAATAAAAGGAATGCTATATGTATAATTTTTAGCTTTGTTATAAGAATGTAGGTTTCTTTTAATAACTAATGCTTTTATTTCTTTTACTGACTAAACTTAGACATGGTAGTGGGATAGCTGATGTGGTTATACCTGTGGTAACTGAACTGTCTGCCTGGTTGGATAACATCCAACGAACGTGCAAAGAAGACTCCTACTGCTGACATGTCAACTACCAGCAACTCCCGTCTGCAGGAACCCTGGACCAAAGCCCAAACTGGAGGCGATAAGAAAAACGGACTCTAAGCCACAGCCAATGAAAGGTGCATGCTCTAAAAAGGCGGACCCAAGCAGGGGGCTGTTGAATATGCATAATTATTAATGAATATGCATCGTGCTGATGCAATAGTAAAGGCATGAAAAGGGCTAACCCCTGCTGTAGCAAGGTGTGCTCTTGGCTGAGCGCCAAGGCACCCAGCGCTGTTACTTTTACTTTATTGTCTTTGTCCCTTATTGTCTTTTATTAAAACTTTTAAGTCCTAACAGGAGAGTGAACTGTGTTTTTCACAGTACCAACCCTGCACCAGTTTCACTGCCTTTCTTTGGATGTGCATTTCGTCAAAAAGAGAAGAAAAAATGTAATTGAAAAGAGATAAGCAACATAGGATCATTAAAAGATTTGAGCCAAGCTTTATACTGAAATGGCTGTAGAGCATCAATAGGGGGAAGCAGTAAACACATTTTCATTTGGCTGATCTCATAGCCCGAACTGTTGACAATGGATCAATACAAGACAGTCCCACCCAGTGTTTAACAATATGTGACTTTTCCAAAAACACCCATATGGCTCCCTACAGCTTCACTTTGAAGATAGTCCTTTGGTTTTTTGAAAGCCAGGAAATAAAATACAATGGCCAATTCCACTTACTTCAGGACATGGCTGGGGGACAAAGTGGTCTCTGAGCTTTTCATTACCATTTGTTTGTTTTATGTCTTTTGTCTTGTTGGTATGTGGAAAGTCCTGAGGCAGGTAAGAAATATTTTTCTTGAAAACAATCTGAACAGCTTTCCAACTGAACTGATTTACTTGGACCAACCCTATTCAAAAATAGCTTTTTGAACAACCCCAAATCTTGGTGGTCTCTCGTTTCTTAACAACTTTTTGTATTTGTTTAGCATAATATGTATCTACCCAGATATGTATAATGTATGTATCTGGGTAGATTATAAATTCAGAATATAAATATTTTTATGTTCTTTTAACTTAAATGACGTGAACAAACAAGCATGGCATGGACACTGCTTCCTACCTTAAAACTTAATTTGTTCATCGTAAACACAGATTCATGAAACTTTTCTGGTACCTTCAGTATTACTTAACACCAACTGGAAGTATTACATTTAATTTTTTTGTCATATTTAAACCAAACAGTCAAAACAGGGGAGAGGGAAGGGGAAAGCCTGCAAAGCTCCATGATGTCAGTACCTGTTGTTCAGCACATTTTCCCCCCACTTTCTTGCTCCAAATCTTCATCTGAACATGGACACCTCACAATTTGTCATTACCTGGGATTAAAATGCAATAATGACACTGGAAGATGATAAATTAGGCCTGAGCTCTCACCTCTTTCCTTGCTTCTAAGGAAGAAGATCAGGGAGCAGCAAGTCATGGCAGAAGTCAATCCCTCTAAGCCCAGTGCCTGCTCTCCAGGCTGACCCAGAGAGGCACTGGTGTGAGGGCTGTGTTTGCTCCACTCCTACACAGTCACTAGAAAAAATTGCTGACCACCTGAGCAGGACAAGGAGCTAACTGTGCCAAGACAAAGCTGTTCCCACAGTGCTACCCAGCACAGGCGTGACTGCAAAATACATATACAGTGACAAACCTTATCCTTCTGACAAAACAGAACCAGGGCTGTAGCACAGGTAGGATTACCTGAGGAAGCTTTAGGCAGAAAAGGTAAAAACTGTGGTGAGGGAGTGAATGGAAGGACTTGCTATTTCATTGCTACTTGAAGATGAGTTAAGAGGGATTCTGATGATACAGCAGACTGAGCTCCTCTCCATACCATTAGACCTTGACTGTTAAGAAGAAGAGCAACTTTTCTTCAAGTTCCTGGAAAGGAGCAACTAGTCTATATTTTTAGAAGGAAAATTTTCAGACTGCTTGGGCAAAATTTTGACCTGATATTTTTTTTAGTGTCTAAAGAGTGCACACAGCCTCTGAGTCATGAAAGGCCAGCTTCAAAGAATGCACAATGTAGGGAGTTCAAAAATATCTACACTGGAAAGAAAAATTAAATGCTGAGACATCTAGGATGAGATAATCAGCTTTTATGTATAGAGATCAAAAGTATTGATGATATCAGTCTGGAAAGATAATTTATGTATCAGTTGCTCCCTGTGCATTTTTGCTTATGTCAGCAGCTTCCAGGAGGGGCAGAAGGTTAAGATACTGTAAAACTCGTGAGTCTGTATTCAAGAGGCTTTGAAAGATTGCAGTGTACATTTATCTGCAGTGCTAGAGGGAACTGTCAGACAATGTGAAGTAAAATCAGTGCAGTCACAATGAAGGACATCCTTTGGAGAGCCTTGGGTTCTTCCTGCCAACACAGGTTCTGAAAAAACCTCCATTGAGCCAACATACCATCTTAAGGATAAGAAGCAGCAAGTATTTCTGACTCAAACATGCTTGCTTGCAGAGAAGAGTGGGGTTTAGCCTTCCTGGTTTAAAGTTGTATCATGACCCACTTGTGAAGTAGGTCAGCCTGCGGTGTGCTGAACTCGATCAGAAAGGCCAGCCCAAGAGCAGTCTGAGTTGAGGGAAAGATGTAGAAAGCCACTTCCTATTCCTGTTTTGTCAGTAGTGGGTGCAGTGAATTTTTACTAAGGGGAGTTTTTGTGTGCTGTCCTTTCTCATAACTGTCAGGTCTGTGGAATGCAGAAGAACGGTTTTCTGATAGTTTCTTGTTTCTACTTGGTGAATTAAATGGCTTTACAGTATTTTTTTTTTCCCCCAAAGGTGTTTTATTCTGGCATATTCTACTTCCTCTTGCCCAAACAGACTCAGTGTATGCATACACTTCTCAGTGCATTGCTGGAGCTCCTTCTCACTTCTGCTCTGTTATTTCCAATGCTAATCATGGCACCACAGCCATGAAAAATGTTAAAAATATTACTTAGATAAGGGACATGATCTTCTGGGAGTTTGCCCTTTACTAGATAAGAGCTATTCTAGGAGGAAGAAGCGACAGTGTTATAGAACAGTGTTCCTTTTCCCAAAGATTGTTTTTCCTCTTTGCATAGCTGTGTTCACTAATTTAAAAATCTAAAATTAAAAAAAATTACTAGTTGCAATTTGCCAAGAAAGTGGCAGATTGCAACTAGAAAGTACTAGAAAGTACCCACAAATTTCTGTTCACACGAACAGTTGCATGTTCTGTTCACCTACAGTGAGATAATAACAAGCAGCAGAAAGGAACAGTTGTTCTCTTCCTGCTTGTCTCTTCCATTTTCCATCTCTGACAAACTGCTTGCACATCCCATGCACTCAGGGAATTCCATACATCCTTACTTGCTTCAGTCAAATTTTCACTTAGCTGAAACAAATTTTTCCTTGTAGTCCACTTTTTATGAGAGGCTTTCCTCTTAACCTTGCCAAGTTTATGAGTTGACCTGACAAAAAAAAATCCTCAACAACCCCAATGAGATATATTTATCTTACCGCTTCCAAGAAGAACTCAGAAATGCCTTTAATCTTTCTTTCCATGGCCCAGATCGTAGGGGGCTAAAGACCTTTAGGTTGAGCTCTGCATCCTCCTATCAGGACAGCGAAGCTGATGGTATCAGGTAATAACGCAAGTGTTCTGTGGTCAGTGAGTTTTCCAGGTGCACCCAGTGAGGAAAAGAGGAGCTCCGCTACATATACATGAAGCACAATTGGGTCAAACCATGAATCAGGAGGCAGCAAAAACTCCTGACAAATAACAAGACTTCTAGTAAGCCTACAATGGAACTGGAAAAAATAATTGTGAAAGCCACTTAATTAAAAAAAAAAAAAGAAAGAAAGAGAAAAAAAGACAAAATGACTAGTTTGTGATTTCATATTTAACATCTATAATTCAGAAATTTATTAAGCATTTCACTTAAGCAGTTCTTTTTTTCATATCTGTTTCAAGGCCAGGTTGGTTGGGGTTGGATGCGTCTTTGAGCAACCTGGCTAGTGGAAGGTGTCCCTGCCTATGGCAGGGGGGGTTGAAACTGGATGATCTTTAGGGTCCGTTCCAACCAAAACCATTCTGTGATTCTATATTCCTTCATTATGCTTGGTAGTCCTATTACATTGTCTTCTTTTCTAGGTTTCTTTACCATCATTTTGATGTACTTCATACGGAAGTGCAAAATGAGGTGCATGTATATCAACCATTAATTGTAATTAGCAATTAGCAATACAGCATTACCCACTTTTAAATTCATAAAACACTTTTGCCTACTCTTGTACCGACTTGGGCAATGCTACAGAGTGAGCAAGTCTTTGAGATATCTGAGATATCTGAGATTTGCATAATCTCTGAAAGACATTTTGACCATTTATTCCTATTTGTAACAACATGAAACATTCAGAGCTCACAGGAACACACAATCATCTTTTTGAACCAGCTGTACATTTGAAAAAAAATAAATCACTGTAGTAGGACATATAGCCAAAACATTATTATTTTTCAGATATACATGACAAACCTTTACATGAGCTTTTTGATTTGCATTCCCTAAATACAGCTGTATAACAATGCTTATTCATACATGAGATACAATCCATACGTGAGTGAACAATTGAAGTCACTTTATACACTGATCACTCTACAGCTCTGATTTATCTGCCATATTAAATGTCATTCTCAATTTCCCATTTGTCTGCTTTGTATGTTTATAGAGTTATCACTAGCTTCACGCCTGACCAATGATGCTGCAAGGATATTAAACTACTAGTTTAAATCTTGACACTGTAATTGACAATATCACTGCAAATTGGACCACTTACTTGAACCCATCTGCATTGGCACACTCTCATCGGATGGCTTGATCGGTCAGTGCACATCTGTCCGCTCCCCCCCAGGTCTGAGTGCATATCTCAGATTTGTAATGTTTCTCTGCCCCTGGCACCTAATGATGCTGTCTGCTGTCACCTCTATATTTGTGTAAATGAATTCTTGGTACAGAGTTGTAGGATTCTCTGTGTCCGTTGGACGGTCGTTTGGGACAAATGGAGATCTCTATGTTTAGGTTTTAGAACATGAGGTTTATTGCAGAAGGCGTGGGGAGAGAAAGGCTTACTTGGAGCTGCATGGCGCAGCTTCAAGCAGGCCAGAGAAGTGAGGGAGAAGAGAAGGATAGAATGAAGAGAACAGAGCAGAATAGAATGAGCAGTGCAGAATAGAATAGAATAGAATGAGCAGTGCAGAATAGAATAGAATAGAATAGAATGACCAGAATGAGCATTTACAATACAATAAATCATCTTCTGTGTTGAATATTCTAATTTCCATTGACCAATCTAGAATAAGCTACAAATCTTACAACATTTGCCTACAGCCTATAAGAATCATTGCATTAGCCTATAGCGTTACGTTTTAAACTACAAAAGTTGCCTTTTGGACCCTCTGATGGGTTTGCAGGGTCTTCTCTGACCCTTGGACCTGCTTGCAAGCTGAAGGCATTGTTCAATCAAATGGGGATTACCATCAGATGGCTATACCATTGTTCTCAAATTGTTCAGTAACTGGGGTTGGGTAACTCAAAGCTTGTCTTCATTTCAATCTCACCTACAGTTTTTGCTAGGTAATCATATTTATACGTTTTCCCTATTCCAGCTTCCCCAACACAGAGTTTATCCCCTTGCAAGTCATGTTCCTTCAAAAACTATATATGTTTTGATTCAATTTTATTATCCAAAAGATATAGGAAGAGTCAAGTACTTGTTGTACTAGACCAACCTACACGTAACATCTCTGCCTACACATAAATGTTCTGCCTTGGCTTGTGGGCATGTGGCCAGGAGAGAAGACAGTTACAGTTTGAATCACTGTACCTAAAGTTTGGCTAAGAAAGTAAAAAATATTTTGTGCTCTGTTTTAAACACTTGGGTACATGCCTACACTAACCATGGATCCCCAACTGCGCTGTTTCAATGTTTCGTGTTTCCTGAGCTGGCTTATCTTGTTAAATGGATCCTATCATTCAGGCTTTCTCACCTGCTCCCATTTCCAGAAGCTGATTTGTTTGTTTGTTTGTTTCTCTCTCCCTTCTTATCATGAGCACGTCTCTTAGCCAAATGTTGTCTAACAGGAAGCATATCTGATATCTTACTACAAGTACCTATGTGTGTCCTCTCAGGCGCTGTGACACAGAGACAGCTAATGCTGGCCTGGGCATGCTGAATCATCTCCAAAGGCCGTGAGCCATTCCATCCGTCTCCAGCAGTAAAGATGTCAAGGAGAAAAAAACCCCATAAAACAAACAGATAGAAAGAACATACACACCTTCAGCCTCAGCTCGAGCAGCCACTGTTTTCACTGAAAAAGGGGCTCAAGATCATAATTTCTGATATCTGGAAGTAGCGTTCACTGAAAGAAACATGGCAAACATGACCTTCCTGTTAAATTTCACTACTACAGCTGCTACTCAGAAACTTGAGTTGGGTGTCGAAACATCATGCAGCTAGCTTAGGTGTGAAAATCTTGAGATGTTCTTCATCATTTGTTTTCCAGAAGTTTGTCTGGGTAAATTTTGAGGGCTAGACAAAAATAATATTTGTGAATCTTAGATTTTTAGCTAAATCAAGATAGTTCAGGAGAAGGAGTATCATGGAAACCTGATACAGTGAAATGCATTGGATACAGAGGTCATACAAACAAATTTAATCAAGGGGTTGGGTTTTTAAATTAATATGTGTGGTAACTATATATTTAATAACCTTAGTTGATTGCATCTCATGAATATTAAGGATTGAGTAGGAACCAAATTGAACAGAACCTGAGATATGACTTTTTATTATTAACAAATTCCCATACAAAGTCAAGTCCCACTGGCATCAGCCACCTCTTCTGAGAATAGGGGTAGCTCTTTCTCCTTGGATGGTCATATCTCTTTGCTGGCACTATCAGTCTAGGAGAATGTGTCATGTGCCCTCTTTCTCTACTCACTTTTGTACATCAGCTGTGTGGCCACAATGGTAGATAAAATCCCTCTCACATAGGACATGCCTTGTAAGTATATCCAGCACATTCCCTATATGGACACTACTTAGAGAATATTTTTTCAGGGAGTTTCAATACAGATTAAAGATTTTCTCCTTGATACAAAGAGAGTGTAAAAAAATTAATACAGTTTTCAGTTTAAAGTTAGAGAGCAGTAAAATTTCAGGAGCATGAAAATGTAAATGCAGGTGCTTACAAGTAAAATTATTACTTTGTTTTGGGGATATAAATGAAATCATGGAAGCAAAACTATAGAAATGCTGCTCTAAATTCAAAACCAAAAATTGCCAGTAGTATTTTGGTCTCTACTTTTCCTGTGGCATATTTGCTTTTTATCCATACAGTATTCTAAATTTCATCTGCTGCTTTTACATTTAATACATCTTTTGTATTGCATAATCTTGGAATAAGGCTAGAAATTCAAGGAGGCTAAAACACTGTTAAATGGGTGACTGAGTTTATTTGCAGTAGTAGCTATATGAGCAGTAGTCTATGGCTAATGTACAACAGCAGCCACAGGACTGCACCTATTGTATATCTCATTTAAATGTTCTAACACCAGCAGCTCTAGGAGGGCTTTGGCTGGAAGTTATCTGCACCTGAAAGCACAGAAAGAATAAACACAGCAATTCAAAAGCCTCTACAGACTTAGGACTGCAACACTGCACACTTAAGGCTAGCACCTCCCAGAACAGAGCAACCACAAGGTCACAGGAACATAAATCATAGTTTTCATTTATGTACAGTCATACAACTCTAATTACTTAGTACACTTAGCATGCACAATGTGGTGGGTTTGTTCTGAAGACTAAAGCTTCTTTTATGATTCATTTTTTGGCAAAGGAGGTTGCCTGTAGCCTGGTATTTGGAGCAAGACTGCCAGGGTGTAACACAGCTGAACTCAGCATACAGAGGGCTTATTACAATTGATCCGTTTCTGTTGTTTTGATGTTCATCCAGCTGGGTGTATGCCATTGGAATCAAGTGACAGTGTCATAAGCTTAAGGCCCTTTGTGGTGCTTGAGTTCCCCAATCCAACTCTCAAGGAAATTTGCAGCTGAATGGTGCATTCCAGTTAATCAGGAGTGAAGTTGGGCTGCATGTGGGCTCCTTGGTATCAGTCATTGAAAATAACTGACCAATTATCAACATCCCTGTGGAGGAGCTGAAAGTGCCACCGTCACTAAACACACCCAGTAAAGCTTGGGTTTCAGATGTACTTGAAAGCTGCACACTGCAGGACAGAGCCATTCAGCCATTTGTCTCTTGGATTTGCAGGGGCTTTACAACCCCCTTTGTCTTTTTCCCCTTTTATTGGAAAAATCAGGAGACAAGAAAGGAATAAAACAGTCCTCAACTAATGGAAACTACCATCAACTGAAAAGAAATGCAATAAATAACTTGTTAGCACTTCCCCAGCAAGTGAAATGTGGCAGGATGTGGATGTCCTACTGTACTGCACGGACACAAACACACGTAGCTGACCAGGCCAAGGAGCCAAAAAAGGAGAGCCAAATCAGAGAGCCAAAATGAGAGGCCAAAGAGAGAGGGCAAAAAAGGAGAGAGGGCAGAACCCTCTGACCTTTATTTATATGTTCTTAGAAATCACCGTGGATTGGAGGTAGAAATTACCACCTCTGAATCACAGTGGTTAAAGCAGAAATCCATCACAAGTCTCCACCTAGGAGAATGGAATGAAAACAACAAGGACAGTTAGCAAAAACATGGATAGTTAGCAAAAACTTGGCCATGTTTACAACAGCATGCATGAGAAAGTATTACAGCAAAGAGAAACACTGAAAAACTGCAAAACTCAGGACAACAGCAGGTTTTATATTTTAACAGCAAAATTAAATCCACCAAGGATTTGCTATTCCCTACAAAAATCACTGACCATGCAATGCTAAGTTATTTTGTTACTTTGCGCTGGAGTGTGCTAAAAAAAAATTAGAAATGAGCAAATCTAATTATGATTCCATATGTGGACAGAAATTTTCTGTCAAAGATCCTAACACAACAAAAGGCTGCAATTCCTGACTCGGATAGGTGTGAGATTGCTTTACGGTAAAAAAAAAAAAAAAAGGAATTAAAAAAGAAGCAAAAATAAAAATTATTTTAAAAAAAAGAAAACAACAACAACAACAACTAAAAAACACAGAAAAACACACAGAAAGAATATACACAAATCGGATTCAATAGCAATACTCCAGCTGGCACAAGAATCACTGAGGAGTGGTAGTTTCAATACAGGGAAAGCAGGACACTTTGAAACTGAAGTATAAAATTTTGCTCAGACTTTGAAGGGAAAGCTCTCACATCCACTTGCCAAATATCCAAGCTATAATAAAAAGCATTTTGGAAGAAAAACATATTTTGGTTTTTTAAAAATTATATAAGTGGAAGAGAAAAGGTCTCCAAATGACCATAATTTAATTCTGCATCCCAAATTATTCAACGAAATTGCACAGGCTGAATTCGGAGCTGAAGATCAAAGATAGAGAGGAGACAGAGACTCACCTACTCACATGCAGAACAGCCCCACCAAAGTAATCAGGATTCAGGTTTTCCTAGAATGGGTCATGATTTACAGAGCTGTCAAAACTTTTAACAGATCACCTAAGGTTACTAATAAAAATGTGCCTCTGATCTGATGATTTGGGAGTTGCAGCACTCACTTATAATACCTGTTTGTATCCTCAGAACACATAGAGGGACATGCTATATCTACACAGACTTTCCTACCAGTAACATAAAAACCTTAGCAATTTCTGATATTCAGCATAGAAATCAATATTTTCAATATCTTTTTTCTTCCCAAGGGGTTGGTTATAAAAAAAATTCAACCAAAAGAAGAGGAACGAGAAAGAAATCCCACACGTCATAGCTCTGTGGATGAAGCACATGGGGTTTTGTAGCAATGGAAACATGGATGACCAGAGGAAGGGTGAGTTACAGAAGAAATACAAAACTTTAAAGAAGCCCAAACTGGGAGTAAAGAGCCCTCTCCAGAATTCCACACACTGGTCTTCACTTCCTTATTTTGCTGCCCTGCTTTGAATTCACCAGCTTGGACTCCAGGCTTTTCTGCACTAAGTTCTTTACAGCTCTGGTTCCTAACACCAGCTCCCAAAGTGGACTTGGGGAACTTCAGCTTCCAACATTAACACAAATCCTTTCATTGTGTCTGTGCCTTTTTGTTGGTAGCTGATTGAGCTTGCGAGCTCTTTGAGCCCAAGCAGCCCACACCAGTGCTAGCAGGTATGAGAAAGAGCTCTGCAATTCTGCCCAGAAGTCAGGGGAATGCCCAGGGAACAGGCTGGGTAATTACTTCTCCCTGGAGAACACATTCTGTTCTCAATATCAGGAATTCACCTTAAGGAAATTAAAGCTGATTAATTTTGCTCCTTTGGATACCTTGCTCCTTCAGAGCTTCACTCACAGGGAACTGACAGTTCCCAGATTTGTTGAGCCACAAGCAGATTGTTCTAAGTTGTAGCAGGTTTTGAAACCAGAAAATAACAGCCTTACAGTCATGAACACCATTTTAAAAATGCAATACCTCTCCTCTCTCAAGAGCACCAAAAATACTTTGCATTTACATTTAAATTAAAATTAATTGTATTTCTATGACTAAAAGGTACTAAAAGGCCAGGTGTAAATTTATCCATAAGACTCCGGTGCATAGAGTGAGAGGACTACACCTGCACATGTAATAGTACATAAAAAGCTGAGCCGTCTTCCCCATTCTGCCTGCACCCATCTCTTCCGTGAAGTCTCATTACTTTTATCAGGCATCACTAACCTCCATCAAGAGCTCCTGCATCAGGAAACCTCATTATGCTGGAAGCCATAGGATACCATAGGCTAACACAAAAAGGGGAGGAAAGCACTGCAAGTTTCTCCCCTAGAGAAAGCTCTTTAAGTTGAGAGCAGATTGTGTTCCCATAATGAATCCTACTCAGTGGATAAGCTACAAGCCTGCCCAGTAACAATATGTAAGGTTCCTCCTGAATAAATAGAGAAACTGGCAAAAGGAGTTCTCTCAAGTCCAGGGGTGAGGAAGGAATTATATCCTATGGAGGACATAGGTACCCCTAGAGCAAGCAAAGCGAGCAAGGTGGAAAGTGGCTTTAACAGGTGTCAACACACCTGTGTAATTGTTTCAGCTGGAGGCTCTTAACAAAGGAATTCATTTCAATGGCAACATTTTCAATTAAAAAGAAATAAACATATCACAGAGAGTGTCATTTTTAACATTTATTTTTTTTAAACTCCAATTACGTTTTTTTTCTACAAACAGACTTCATTTAACAATAGTTCAAGAGCTATTATAATGCTAACTACAGCTTAAAGGAAACATTTTGGCACAAAACAATAACAAAATAAACAGAATAAATAATCTGCTTTACACATGCTGAAGAAAACAAAAATAATATGCAATAAACTTAATAAAATTCACACTCTGTACAACAGCTTAAGGTAGTTCTTACTAAATAGTATTCATGTCATATCAGTACCATATACATATTAGTAAAAACAGAAACTTTAGTAAATGCTTAATTCAAGCAAAAGACTGATGCAATATGAATCAGCTCGAGGAGCTGAACGGTTCCACAGAAGCCAGAGCTGGAGGTGGGGTGAGCACCCAACAGTGCACAATCTCAGCCGAGAGCCTGAACCCAGTGTTCCTCAGCCATGCCTGTGCTTAGTTCCTTGCTGAAACTGTGTCAGGCTGACATCTTCCTGAGCTTGTGGCTGTTAAAAGGAAGAGGGGACACACATAAATAATGACCTCAGTCACAGGTCAATTATAGTTTTCTCTTCTTCCCTGAGAGAATAGCTCAGGTGGAAAAAGGGACATGTGACATGACTGTCCCTGAGAAGACTCTAGAAAAGAGTAGCTAAGTCTGACAGGAGATGGAAAGACAAATGTGTTCACCAATGCTGTCAGAAGTGGCATTTAGGAGATGTAAGAACAGGCTCTCATACATGCCCTGTTTTCATCAGCCTGGTAGTATTTAGAAGTTTCAATTCCTACCTCAGGAAAAGAAGATGTTTCTTCACCCAGCCTTCCTTAGGATTTACACAGGCCTTCAGCCCACTGGAGGTATGGAAACTGGAAAATAAATAATGATAAAGAAATCAGTAAATCATTAGAAATCCCTGTCAGTAATTGCTGTGGAGAGTACAGTTACTCTATATAATGATCAATAGCAACTGCTTTTCTAAACACCAGTTAGACATGAGATGTTCCAAATTCCTCCAATATTATATGAACAAAAAGGAATTTAAATGTAATAGCTATTTCAGTCTTAGGAATCATGTTTTGCACCATAAAGTTGTATTCAATTTATTTGATCTATTGAGGCGAAGACCTTCACTGGATGCCAGAAACAATTGGTAAGATTAAGGAGAATAGCTGCTGTCAAGCTAACGTAACAGGTCAACATCTAGGCCAAAACCTTGTAAAAAAATCCAATCCCTGTGAATTAGAAGAAGTCTTGTCATTTATGTGTCTGTTCACAGGTTGTGGCAAGGGAGCACTCTGTGTTGGACACAGTGGCCCTTAGCTGGAGACACAGCATGTCTTTGTTTGCACAGCTGATTCCTAAAGAGTCAGGTTCATTATTTACATTGTGTGACTGTTCCATGAGTTAGCAGTCCCTATGAACTAAAGGTTGTGTGTTTTATTTACAGGTGTGATATACAATTTATTCAGTTAATTTAACTTTTTTAAAAGGCAAGAAAAATCATGCTTATAACATTCAAATTATTCTTTTAGCCCAAATAGACATCCTAAGGTTAATATATGTCAAAAAAACCAGACAAAATTCAGAAAGTAACTTACATGATGGCAGGGATGTCGCAGACCTCACTGGAGAGCTGTTCAGTGTAACCCTTCAGAGCCCACCGAGGCAGACGCACTTTGGTGTACGACAGGCAGCAATCCTGGTTGCTTTGTGCTGGAGTGAAGGATAACAACAAAGTAAATAAAACTCCATTTTGCCCACGCTGCCATGCTGCTTAGGGCACTCACTGTTCAACCCCAGCCGTCCTGCTCCCTCGTGGCAGAAGAGGAAGATGAGGGAGCACATTTTGCTGAAACGATTCCCTTCGAGCTCAGCCTGGTCCTGCTGCTAGCTATAAGCAGCGCCGGGAGCCGCTCCCGGGGTCACTCACCTTCGGCTGTGCCGCACAGGAGCAGCGCCAGGAGCCCCAGCAGGGCAACCAGGACCATGCTCTTGCTGCCGCAGCCAGTCATTCCTCCCCACACACAGCTGTGCTCCAGCGAGTACTTGGCTGCTGCCTGCCCGTCCTGCCAGCCCTGCCGCACCTCCACCTGCTTATAAAGGGGTGGCAGGAGCCGCGGGAATTCACACACGGGCGGGTTCCACTGTCATCAGCGGGTTTCCCCACAGCAAATTCCATCGTGCCCAATTTGGCCCCAGCACTCCTTCCTGGTACTACAACTGGAGATAACAGTGTGCTGGGGAATATTCTTACTCTTTTTAAAGTAGCTTAAAAGGTTCAGTCTAAAAGAAAAGGAAATAAAAGGCTGTGAAGTAATGGTTCTGTGGGTGAAGCATGTGTAGCTTTAGGGGTAGGAGTGTGGGCTGTGAAATGAGGAAAGTCAAATGTAGGTAACTTTAAATGTTACCTACAGAAACTGTGTCTGCTGTGCTCTAGTTTAACAAACCGAGCCTGGGGACAGAGGGAGGTGGGCTGAGCCAGCCAGATTCATTTCAGTATGTCAAGCTCACGGGAGCTGCACTGACGCCAAAGTACTACAGTAATATTTACTGGTTGGCCAGCACAGTAACATTGGGCTTTCCAGATTAGTGCTTTCTGAGCTCTAGACTGTAGTATTGGCAAGGACACATGAGCAACATTGAGTATTCATGGAAATGGGTTTCTTTAGTTTCGTTAACCGTATATTCCCTGCCATTACTTCCTGCCAGTTTGTTACACATCTGAACTATTTCATCTGAAACAGAGTGAGCTTAAAAGGGGGCTTGAAATGGGGCCTATATGCTCCTCTGAATCTGTGCTGTCTAGAGTGCATTAATGCTGCTTCATAAACAAGAGCTGTAGTTTGTTGCTTTCCCAAACAGTACCAGAGTATTGTGACTCCTGAACATTCAACAAAAATACACACAATTTTAAAATTGCCTCGCACAGCTCTAGAGAATCCACCAGGGAGAGGCTCTGTCACCACTCCAAGTACGTTGTTTGAGCTGCTGCTGAAGGATGGTACTTTCCAATGCTGTTTAGGGATCTGTGTGAAACTAATGTGATGGCTGTAGGCCATGTCCTGGCCAGCTAGTGTACACAGGAGCTGCTGCCAGATCCAGGTGCTTGTAGAGTAACCTGAGCTTTAAGTGGCGTCTCTTAAGGTAGAGCTTGTGGACAGTTGTAGTCAGTTCATAATTACATGCTTTCTATCCTTCACAGAGTACCAGTACCTCTCTCAAAGGGTGAGTTCCTATTATTTCTTTGTAGAAGTGTAAACAGCTCAAACTCTAGAACAGAATGTTATTCAGAGAAATTAATTTCTCTATGTAATAGTGAGAACTTGGGGAATTTCATATGGCTGAGGTATACATGAGCAACCTTACAGTGTGCATGGCATCACATATAGTGGCCATGCTTCTCTGCAAAGCCACAGCAAGTGGCCAAAGGATGGGGAGGAGGCAACAAAGAACCCATGCCCTGATGTATGTGGCTTTTTTAACTGTTTTATGGATCATAGCAAAATGCCACAAAAATACCAAAAGATCAGTGCTCTCAATATGCAGCTATCTCTGCACTGCTTTAAACACTATCTGTCAGCATTAGGCAATGCCTCAAATGAGCTGACTAGAATGGTAGTTTTTTCCTTTACATACAGATTTCATGGATCCGAAATCTATTACACTTATTCCCAACTCTGATATTTCTTACACCATTTCCTAGGCCACACTGTTATCAAGATGGAGGTGGCCTTGCATCCCAAGTCTTCCTTGTGACCTTAAAGCTTTATTTCTTCTCCATTCAGTGCTTCTTGGACAGAATCTTCTCACCTGAGCTTTGACACTTCTACCTAAGCACCAGCAGTTTGGATACCAGAGCGATGACACTACTCAGGCAGTGCTCACCCTGTACTCCTGCCCGCAGGCAGTTTTCATCACACCAACGGTTCCCACCAGTGGTCATGCCTGGCAATGTGCCTCGTCACAGCTGAACTCATCCTCATGGTGCTTCTTTTATCTCATGTTTTGTTTGATTTTGGAAATTAGGTTAAGATTTCGATTTAGAACAACAGCCACAGGGAGGGCGCCAACTTCAGGAGCTCTGTCATTTTGTTTGCACTTCATCTGTAAAAAGTACCTTCAGTTTATTTGCACAAAGTAGTTAAAACAATCCAAAAAGGTTCAATGAAAGCAGCTGAAGAAAGCTCTGCTGGTTCTGATATGACACATAACTGTGTCTTATCAGTATTTACCTTCACAAACCCGTAATGCAAACGGAAGGCAAAAAATATATAAAAATAGGGAAGTGCTTCTATGTTCCAGGGAAGTGTTATTCATTATGTCCTGGAAATGAGGGGACAGTGACTGTGTCCACCCTGACCCAAGCAGAATTTCAACCTGATTTCCTTTCGCAGCTGTGTGACTAAGTGGGGCCATGTGGACTGGCCAGGGGCTGCCACATAGGCAAGAGATGGGGCTGCCAGTGGCACCTTGAAGCCTGTTCCTGGGTCAGTTGTGGGTGCCAGACAAATGTGTTTAGTGTCTTAATAGTGCTGCAGTTCAAAGGCTGCACATGCAGGGGGCTGCCAGGTCAAGGGAGGCCATCATTTCCCTGCCCTGGGGCCTGCGTGGGGAGGGCTGTGCCCAGAGCCTCCTCAGAGGGTACAGCCAAAGCATGAGTGGTATCAGCCACAAATTGTGAAAAGAGAAATTCCCATCAGACACAGGGAAACTCCCCCACCATAGCAATGCGGCAAGGCACTGGGCCAGCTTGCCCAGGACAGGATGTGAAATACCCTTGCAGATACTCAGACTTAAGCTGGACGTGGCCCTTCCCTGAGCATGATCTTAAATTTGGGTTCCTTCCCAAGCTACAATCAAGCCCACATTATTTTTTGTGGGTTTTCCACATTTAGCTGTTCGTTTCTTATTTTAGTTTCCTAACTTATTTTTCTTCCTGACTTGACTTTGCTGTAAGCTTCTCAGCATCCCTCCTTCCTGTTGTCGCTCCTCAGATCCCCTCACAACAACTGCATTCACAGTAAGGCAGAACAGCAAAACACAGACTGATAAAGTGTTCATCCTTTCCTAAGCTTCCTCTCCCGTTGTTCCAAGGGGCAGATAAAAGAGGCTCAAACTTTCCTGTGTGTATAACAAAAGATGAGGCAAAGACAGCCTGTGCTGCAGAGCCATCCAGTCAGACCTGTGGAATGAGAGGAAATGCATCAGGGAAAACCGAGCTATTTTTCAAGAAATACTAGGAAACTGACAGTTCTGAGTAGTTTGGGGATGTTCAAGAGGAGAGCTGAGGAGTCAAACTGCTCCCACACACCATCTGCAAAAAGGCAACTTTCCCTGGTCACCAAGCTGCTGCCTCCTGGTAATATGCTTCCTCTCTTATATCCCAAAGGACTTTTACTCACAGAAATAACTGCTGAAAGTCTGAAGTGCTGAAGGGACGTAATAGTTCAGCCTTGATAAACACCCCCAATAGGGGGAAAAATAGGCATTCTTTGTGGAGGATGGGCTCACCACACCACTCCCTCCATCATGGAGAAGGACGGGAGCAGTCCGGCTGGTTTCCATGCAAGAGTTAAAACACTTCATGTACTTTTGAAGAGAAAGACAGAGAAGGAATTTTATAATCATTAACCATTTGATTATTGTCATTTTATGGATTTAGGTCTAACAAACGATCTCTTATCAGCTTGAATATCAGACACAGTTAGTATCTTTCCCTGTGCCCTACAGTAAGATGAGAAGCACACTGACAGTTGTTAATCCATGTTCCATGTTTTTCATCCTCACAGAGATGTTGTTTTATTGTGTATTAGTACCTTGTCTGAACTGATGAAAATAAAGCCTTTCAGCAATACAGCTGATCAACCAGGAAACACAGAACCAAGCGGGGGAAATTCCCTTCTGTAATTTCCAATAGTTTAGGACTCCTTTGACAAAGCAAAGGGCATGAGAAGGCAGTAGTTGAAAGGAACATGGCCAAATATGGGGATTTAATCATTGCATAATCCCTGATGAGTAAATGCATAATAAATCCCAAGCACAAAAGTTCCAGAGGTAACTTGCTCAATATCTCTGGAGCTTTAGAGGCTGTGATGCAATCCAGTGATTTCATGCAATTCAGTGCTTGCATGACTGACAAAAATCATTATCTGAGGAAGAAGCCAATTTTCACTAATTGTAGGTTGCACTTCATAAGTTACAGCTCTAGAAATACCGTTGAATGACAGTGCTTTGATGCAAGCATGGACAAGGCATGTGCCTGTTGGGAGAAATTAACTTCCCATCTATCAAAAGTGCAGGTTATAGGGAGACCTAGTGCACCTGCCATGAAAATCCCAGCATTCATTCCAGCACTGCTGATTGCTTGCTGCTACCTACATGTAGAAGCTGAGCATCCAGTGTCCTGAGGTCAGATTCTCTCTGCAAAGTTAACTCTACTCTGTCTACAGTCCCTTGGGGTAGCCACCCACCTTTTCACAGAAATGGACCTCTCAAAGGTGACGGGAAAGCCTATAATTGGAAAGGAGAATGAAAGAATAGTCTTCATTGGATTTGTGTGGCAGGGTTTTGGTAGTGGGTAGGCAGCAGGGGTGGATTCTCTGCTAGAATCTTTTCCCATGTCTGGCAGAGCCAATGCCAGCTGGCTCCAAGGAAGGACTCAGCGGACAAGGCTGAGCCCATCACTGACAGTGGTAGCATCTCTGGGATAATGTATTCTGGAAGGGGGGGAAAAAAGCCCTGTGCAATTGCAGCCAGAGAGAAGAGTGGGTATATGGAGGATGGGTATATGAAACCACTCTGCAGACCCCAAGGTCACTGCAGTAGGTGGGGCAGGAGCTGCTCCAGGTGCCAGAGCAGAGACTCCCCTGCAGCCCAAGGTGCAGCCCATGGCAAGGCAGCTGTGCCCGTGCAGCCCATGGGGGAGCAGAGATCCACCTGCAGCCCCTGGAAGAGCCCATGTTCAGAGTAGGGGATGCCCAGGGGCAGCTGTGACCTCTTGGGAAGCCCACACTGCAGCAGGACCCTGGCAGGACCTGTGGCCCCATGGAGAGAGTAGCCCATGCTGGAGCAGGGAGGTAGTGTGAGGAGTCCTCCCGCTGAGGAGGAAGGAGCAGCAGAGGTAACGTGATGAACTGACCAAAGCCCCCATTTTCATACCCCTGAACTGCTGGGGGAAGGAGGTAGAGAAAATCAGGAGCAAAGTTAAGCCCTGGAAAAAGGGAGGTGTGGGGGAAAGATGTTTTAAGATTTGATCTTGTCATTATCCTACCCTGATTTGATTGCTAATGAATTAAATTAACTTCCTCAAGGTGAATCTGTTTTGCCTGTGTTGGAAATTGGTGTGTAATCTCTCCCTGCCCTTATTTTGATCTCTGAGCCTTTCCTTATTTACCTCTGATAGAGCAGCTTTGGTGACCACTTGGCATCTAGCCAGGGCCAAGATACCATAAAGCCAAAAGACTTAAAAGCAGCCTGCCAAGCTGGGCTCTAAGTTACATTACATTTGCTTTGCTACAGCCCTACTATTCTTCCAATTTCAATTAGTATTTGCCTTTAGGCATAGTAAACACAACACCAGAAACATTTTGACCAATGGGTTTGTGATCCTTAAAGTAGTCCAGAAGTGCTGATTTTCTGAATAACTTCTATTAATAGAATATTAATTAAGGAATAAAGGAAGGAATCACTTGAGAGGATACACTATCTCCTGCAAGGGACTGAGCCCACCAAGTGTCATTTGCGGACAAAAAGAAACCTGATTACAAAAAGTAGCAATGTGATTAATTAATTAATGTAACTAATGAATATAATGCAAGGATGTTAAACACATGTTAGACACGGATGTGTTTAACATCCCAAAATCTTCACCAAGAAAACCTATCAGCAACTTTTCAACACTAGAGTGGTCATACAGCCACACTGAAACTGACCCTCACCCTCACCACTTCTACACAAGTAGGTGCTTCTCCACTACTTTTGTTTGACTGAGCGTTCCCCCAAGATGCATAGATCCCAAAGAAGATTTGGAAAAGGAAAATTGCTGGAGCCAAAATCCACAACCTGAACATGAAAATGCCTTCCAGTACTAAAAAAATTAGTGCTTGCACTTTAAAAATACTTAATTCAGAAAGAGGAGAAAAAGGTACTATCGCTTGGCAATTATGAAAGATATAGATGTGGGATTTTCTAAATCTTGAAAAGTAATAGACAAGAATGGGGGGGTGGGGAATTTGGAACTTAAAATTTTCATTAAAATGAAGTTTTAGGTGGGCTGAAACTATTCATTAATTCAATTGGAACATGGTTTTGGACAAAATTAGAAAAGAATAATTTAGAAAATGTGAAGCTGCTTTTTTTCTTGTGTTCTGTTTGCTTCGTCAGGAAGACCTCAAACAAATAAAACAAACCTTATAAAGAAAAGACAAAAAAGAAGAACTAAATAACATGAAGTGGTAAAGTTTTAAGTTGACCAAGAGAACTCATGAAGGTTTTACTAAGTCATACGTGACATATAGAACATGTGATTGCTTGGACTGTGTTATTAACACAGCCAGTGTTTTGTCATGTGTTACTAGAAGATCAGCTTAAAAAATACCCAGTGATACCTGCTTATTTTTGATTGCCACACAAAAACCAGTCAAGATTGTTTTAAATAGCTGTTAGTTACCCCTGTGGAATGGCTGTATCATGAAGCCTGACAGAGCAGCTGTGAACACAAGCCCTCTCCAGGCGAGTTCTGCAACCCCTGCAGCTTTCCAGCACTACACGGGTATGTTACAGGGACTTTCCTGTGAGGAGCCTTAAACCACGGGTTCCCAAACTAGCTGGCTTGGACTTCCCTCTGTCCAAGAGGCCTGCTTTTTTCCCAAGGAAACCACACCAGCACATCCCTTCCATCCTGACTCTTACAGGTTCTTTTGCATAACACAGCTGAGATCACTGACTTTCTTACCCTCCTACACCCCTTCTCTGGACCTTGGTCCTCACCTCTTGATTTCTGTGAGAGGCATCCAGAGGACCTAAAAAGGGGCAGCCTTGCCCTAGCTCCTGTTTAGGAGACATCTGCCAGGGTAATTTTTCCTCTCTTTCTGCGGGGTTCCCTTGACTGCTTCAAGCATTCTCTTGCTTGTCCCCATTTTCAAAGTTTTCTTACTTACTGCTAGCCCAGACAACTCCAGCTAGCCCCAGAAGTGCCCTGTTGGTTGGGCCCTTGGCTGGGATTTTGAAGAGGGTGCTGCTTCCAACCACTCAAGCCTGCTCACAACTATCAGGGGCTCCTGTAAACAAGGCAAGAACCAGAGACATAAAAACTGTTTTAAGCCAGAAAAGATGTTTTATGTCAAGAAATCTGCTATTCCAAAGTGATCTGTGTTTTACAAGAATGTTTCCTCCAGTAAGTAGGCTCAGCCTTTCTCAGAGCAAAGATTGGTCCTTTTTGTATTTATGTTTGTACCCAGCCTAGGACATCGAGGGACATGGGAACCAGGGCCAGAGCTCCAGGGTACAACACATGCACTGTGACTGCTCTGCCTTTGAAAGAACGCACAGGAAGATGAAGGCACATGGAGGAAAACTTGGACCATGTTAAAAAAAAAACTATTCTTCATGGAAGGAATAAAACCTAACACACTGTTGATGAAGAAAAACCCAACCAAACAAAGAAAAAAAACCCTAAGAACTTAGATGACTCTATGATCAAAACTCTTCTGAGCTGGCAAGAAAGCAAGGTATTAGAAGAACTCAGGACATTTTAAGTGCAAGAATTCATACTTTCAAGCAAACACTAGCAGCATGATGGACTTATTTTAAGTCTGTTCCAAGTGTCATTAGAGGTTTAGCATTAAATGAAGCAGCCAGTTTGTTATGAGCATTTGTCAAAAAGTGACAAATGCTCTTCCAGCAGGACTTTACACTACTTGGGCTGTTGCAATGATTCAAAGTCTCCCATGGTGTCTGTAATGAGATGCACCTTGAGGGTAAAAAAAACCATAGAGAGAAGGTGCTAGGCTGAAACTTCCTACACACACAGGTTGTGCAAATGTAAATTTGCATCTCTGAAATGAGACGTCCGTCCATGACGACAGGACAATATCTACCACCAGTGGGAAGTTTTGAGATAAGCCTACAGGGGGACACGCCCCGGAAAGTTATCTTTCAACACGGAAAGTTCCTTAGAAATCCCTTCAGGTTTTTCCTCTCCTTTCTCTTTGGCAATCCACAGTAAGTGAGCATTAGTCACTACAAGTATTAACCAATTCAAATGAGATTTCTTTGACCTATATAACTCTTCCTTTTTGCCACTTAACTGGAGATTTTAAAAGTATGCAATCCAAGAAAGACTAAAGCACAGGCAAAGAGTGTGCATTGAATTGGTTTGTGTGGCATTGTTACAAACGCTACAAAGATGTTAAAGTCACCAGGTCCAATCATCAAGTAGCAAACTTGGAGATAGGGGAGGGGTTTTTGTTGCTGGGATAAGCATCCTATATACATCTATTTCTAATTGTAGTTAGAAATTCTAAAGGTGAAGCTTTATAGAGTCTTTTATGTTCTTCCTCATCTCCTAAAAGCAATGCTTTTTTGCTCATTTTTTGTTACCACATGGAACAACGACTGTACTGAGTAAAAAAGATGAGGTTTTTTAATTTCTAAAAAGAACCACAAAAAACAACAAACAAATGACAAAGCAAACAAACAAACAACCCCCCAATAATTTTAAAAAAATCTGCAAGAGTGGCTTCATGGGCCTTGGCTGGGTCATTCATCATGGGGAACTTGTCATGGGGGTGGTCTGTGGTTGGCAATGATGAGAAAACAAGCCTCAACTTTTATAGCATTTGATATTTTATGGAAGCAGTTATCTCATTCTTACATGTAACATGTAGGTCATATCAAGAAAGTATTAAGCAAAAGGTTCTTATTAGCCACAGTCTCAATAGATGTGTTTCCCTCAATCACAGCTCAAGCTGTGTGCTTCACAAGCTCAAAACCAGCTCGTGAAGCACACAGACAATCTTGACATCAACGTGGTGGTGAAAGATTACTTTGCAGCCATAGCAAAATTCAGCCACTTATTTCTTACCAGAATCATCTTTCCCCACTTCACTGAGAAACAAAAATCTGCTGTTCTTCCTTTAAGCACTGATGGCTTCTATGCCATTAGAAGAGCTGACAGACGGTGTAGGGGACAGGGGGACACCAGAGCTCAGAGCACCTAGCCACAGTCAGCACTTTCACAAAAGTCAGCCACAAACCTACAGCAGTGACCTTGTAACATTTTATTAGCAAGGAAAATCCTCAGAGAATTCCATGACAAAGTAGTTCCTGTCCTCCACTGATGATCTAGAAGTAAAATATAAGGAGAACTAAAGGACCTACTTAAGGTATGACCTATTCTTCTGTAAGACTTTTTGTCCTGCTGTAACTTCATTGAATGCAGCAGAAAGATTTTCTCCACCTTCGAGCACACTTCAGATCATACTCTTTTTGGAATTTCAGTTTTCCATTTTAGAAGTCTCAAGACAGTAATTTTCTATCAGTACAATTACAACAGAAATAACTTTGGCAGTTAGGGCCAAAATACACCCTGCTACCAAGAGGGAGACCATATGAGGTATCACCTGTCTGCTTGACCCTGGAAATTTTACCATCTCTTTAACATGCTTGATTTTGTGGTTGCTGTTGAAAAGTAGTTTTGAAATGTAAAAAAAACTCAAACAAAAGGAGATAGAATTGTCCAGCATTCTCAGACCTATAAAGAAAAGAGGAAGATACCACAAAGCTCACAGCTTCATTTTGAACAATGGATTTTGCAGCAGCTCCTTTCACATGTTGGACTGGTTTTTGGTTCAACTCCTCTGGACCTCACTGCTTTGCACCCCTCAGTTGGGAGAGCAAAGTGTGCTTTGTGCCAGTAATAGTGAGAATGTAAAAGGTTGCTCATCCAGTCCTCAGACACTGGGAAACACCTTTATTTGGAAAGCTCCCAAGGTCTCTGAGAGGTTTTTGCAAGAGGTACAGAGCGAATCAGAGAACTGCAATGCAGGTCACTGCCATGCAAATAAGGATGCCTGTAAAGTCTTGCTAATGCTTCCAAAGGGACACCCACTGCAGTTGGATACTTCTTTCCCAGCTTTCCCAGCTTTTCACACCTACATTGGTGACCTGTCACCTACAGTGAATTCAGCAACAAAACTGTAACCAAAGGGAGAGACAAACCAGCCCATGACTTATACTGCAGAAAGATAATGCAACTCCACTTTTCCTGGCCAATAACAGAAGACTAAGAGGATAAATCACTCCTTTCAACTCAGCACTGGCCCAGACTTCATCATGTTCATTAAATGGGACATAAAGCATGGCTCTGCAGGCAGAGGAGGTTCAACCAGTCTTTATAAACTCATCTAAACTCAACTCTTTATAAATTCTTTATAAACTCTTTATAAACACATCACAGAAATTCTATGTGCTATCTGCTTCTTTGTGCTTATAGCAAGAGCCTCAGGCCTTGTTTGTGCAAACATCCAAGTGTGCCACCACAAAAATGCTGTTTGTAAGAAAAAAGAATTAACACAACACCCCATCCCACCTCCCCCCAAAAAAGTCTCAGGGTGATAATGGCACAGTTCCAGATCCTGCACTGCTACCAGCAGCCTGCATGGTGCAAGCGGCAATGGGCACTCCAGTGACAAGCATAAGAGGAGTGACTGGATAAAAAGGGTGGGCATTATCCTTAGGTAAGATACAGCACAATGAAAAATAGCCTTACAACATAACTTTTTAGTAAGGAAGCAGCTCTAAGTCTACCTTTAAACCAAGTACCTGAAACATTAGTTTCGTTCAATGTATTTCCTAAACTACCCCTTGGAGTAATGCCCTTAGTACCTTCTAGCTAAATATCCCGAACTAAAACTTGCTCATTAATTTTTGTGTCTCAGATGAAAAGCACCTTAGCCCAGCATATGAATACCTTGCCACCTTAGGAACCCGGGGTAAGATTCAGCTAAGAAGCAAGTTATGGAAACCCTCACCCACACACCGTGGGATTCAGGGCCAGACTGCAGAGAGCAGCTCATTCCCAAAGGGAGCATGCAGTACATAAGAAAAGATAAAGATCAGCTCATCCATAAGTCAGAAAGTGAACGTGTCCTGTGAGTACTCCTGGGTCTGAGGAATCTGACAAACATGCGCTTTTGGCTTCATAACTGCCATTGAAACCTTTCTGTGCTTAGGCTGTATTTGGCCACAAATTGAGAAAAATCTTCAGCATTAGCCACAGAAAATTTTCTTTACTATCACTTGCTTTAGAGAGCATAGTACACATTTTTCAAAGAGAATGAGCCTTCAGTTTATTTCGAAGAAGTCTCTCTCTCTGAGTTGGGCAGGTTTCAAGAAACAGATGTTATTTGTGCACTGAAAGCCAGTGCCCAACCAGATAGACAGGCACCTCACACAGTGAATGTGGGCCTCTCAGCCTTGGTGCCATCCTGTGAAGCACCAAGGAGAATATCAGGATTGAGTCCAAGGGGCAGCAGAGGCAGGAGAAAGTATCAGGATGACAGAGATTTTCAGTATTGTTCATTTACTGTCTTTCCCCCTCTCAGAATTTTCCTATCTCCTTGGTTCATTAGAGACCATATTAGATTAACCCTTTCAGATAGACTACTACCATAAACCTCACCTTTCCTCCACTCTAACAGAATCTTCCTTTTCCCAACTGAACAGAATTGGGCTGTCAGCTAGAAACAGATCCCCCAGCCCAGCCACCAAGCAGAACAACTGTTCTGCTTCTGACTACACTTCGTGAAAAGAGCAGAGTCCCCTTCAAACCCAGCAGCCAAACTCTGCTGCAGGCAGCTTATGGCACAGGACTCAAGTTGACCAAAATAAGGTCATTGCTTCCTTTGGCATTCAGATGTGAATGCGTAAAAGAGGATGAAAATTTAACTACAAACAAGACAGTCTGAAGACTATGGAAAGAACAGATAATAAAGGATAAAATAGGATCTGAAAGAAGAGAACGCAAACATTAATGCCTGGAAGTTATTTAAATCATTCTTTCTCATTACTGTGTTACAGAAAAAGCAGAATTTTGCAGTTTTTCTCAGTGTCAAGATATTTGAATTGGATTCTTGCCTCAGTAAGTCAATGCAAACCCCAAGTAACACTGTTTCCCTGAAGAGCTCTCTGCATTTTAGCAAAAGGTCATGAGAATAAACTCAAATGCAGGTATATACAGTGTTCTCTCAGCGAGGCTGTCACCTCCTATAGCTACAGGGTCAATAGAACAGGCAGAACCACAGTAGCTCTGGGATCAGTGTCAGACAGGGACCGATGGCTGGGAAAGTGCCCAGAGGAGTTATTACATTCCTTTCACGTGTTAGTCTCACACACATTACAGCAGCTGCCAGCATTCAGGGAGCATCTGGATGATGGACTGAGCCACATGGTTCAGTCCTGTGATGAGCAGGGAGTAGGACATGACGATCCTTATGGCTCTCTCCCAGCTCAAAATGTTCTATGACTCCACCAGTACACAGCACTGTCCCAGGCAGGAGGAGATGGCTTCATGGACAAAGGCCAACAAACCAATTATAAAGGCAAGAGGCAGGGATGGCCCCTCTAACATCACTAATCCTGTAATATTGACTGTTGAGGGGTAGAAGGCAAAAAGGCTGCAAAATCTGGCCAAGAGTGAAGGCAAAGGACTGGCTGACCTGGGACACTCATCTGATCCAGCAAGGAATGTCATACTTTTTTCATATTCATGTATATGCCCATAAAGTTATTGTTCCATTTTACTGTGTATGAACCAAGATGCTGCCTTCCTCTGATTGAATAATTCACTGTTATTTACAAATATTTACAAATTTTCCTACTGTATTGGTTATATTCCTAAATAATTATTACATCTCTCCTTCCAGACCTACATGTTGTGGGACCACAGTGGGAGTGGATCTAGATCTGTGTACATACTTTTTGTGAAAATCTGTACATTTCACAGAGTATACTGTGCTGCTCGGAGTCCCACAGAATTTTCTGAAGCTGGCTGTAGGACAGCTACCCTCATCTTCAGCAGCACTTGTGAGAACCTGTCCAAGCAAAACATCTGACAAATTTGCCAGTAAATAAGTCAAGAGGAAGCAGAGCATGGTGTTTTACTTTTTACATTTTAAATTTGTCAGAATAGTTTGAAACCCCATGTAAGTAGTGTGGATACATTCCAATCTTACAACACTGGTATTTGCTCACCCTCACCTCTGTCACTACCCACACATAGCTACTGCTCCCTCTTTAATATAGGCCAGTTTGAATGCATGGCTCCCAAGCCACACATCTTGTCAAATAGATCCAACATTCTTTGGGAGCAGAACTACCTCTATTGATTTTGTGCCAGTCAGGCACCAAACTGTAGTTTGGGTCTTGATTTACTTCTGCCTTGCGGCAAAGACAGGCCAGGATTATCTGGCTGTTCCTTTAAGGATGCTGAACGTGGATGCTGAAAGGAAGCCAGCTGAGGGCCATTCCAAAGGAGGTGTCAGAGCAAGCTGTAATACCAGAAGAACAGGAAAAGCACAAAACACAAACAGAGACCAGTGCAATGCACACAGGACAACCAGAAGTAAGACTGGAAATACTAAAAGGAGGCTTCTCCCTTGGAAGTAAGAAAGGAAGAGCTCCAGCACAGAAGGTATGATTATATACGAACTTTAGGAATCAGAAATCCTGCAATGACAAGGCAAAGTGGGAGGAAAGAAGAGAGAAGTCTAATGGGTAACTGGGGGGCTGTGTTAAGCTGTGTGTAGAAGAACTAACAGCTCTGACACCAAGAATTGCTGAAGGAAAAAAGAAATGGAGGATTGTTTTGTTGCAGAACAACACCAGGGCACCCTAAAATCTCTTCAAAAGTGAAGCTAGATTTATAAAAGACAATTTGACCACATGGGATGACTGAACCGGGAACAGATTGGTTCCTTCCCCCATCAAGCACCAAGGTAGAGCTCTGGTTGTCACAGTTTTGTGGTTATGAAGGCAGAAAGGAGGGGTTCTACAGCAGCTACAGAGCTAGGGGGCTGTCACTTCTGGCCAAGGGCTGGGCTATGAGGGGAACACAAACCCCACTGCAGGTGGGGTGACACCATCTCCCACTCCCCAGGGGCAGAGTGGGCTGCCCCTGAAAACCCTCAGCCCTTCCCAGCTCAGTGCCAGGGACAGGTTTTTTTTCTGCACAGCTGCTTAAATCAAGTGGGAAACTTCTTACCTGTCTTACCTACCAGCCTAACATTGGCACCTCAAAGAGTAAAACTGCAGATTAGATTTACAGATCTAGCCAAAAGCTCTAAAGAGTGCATGTGCTGGCACTACAGGGATGCAGTGGCCAGGGCACACCTGAAGTTCTTCTGTGTACAGCTGAAACCAAGAATTCCTGCACAGGATGGCAGAGTCCCACCACCAACGGGCAGCATCTGAGGGCAGCACAAGTGCCCTGCAGCTTGCCCCACTCGCCTCCCAAAGTGTGGGACATTTTGAGAGGCTCTGGGAGACTTGCTGCCTTTGTGTCACATAGCCCGCTGCGGGGTGAGCAAACGGGACAAGATCTGAAACAGAGTCGAGCAGAGAGTCCAGGCTGGGAAGGGAAAAATATGCCCTGGCTACATCCCAAAGCTGACTTGTACGATTATTTCTCATTACAGTGCTAGAGATGCTCTCCACCCCACTCTTCTGGATGGCTTTCCCAGAATCACCCGAAGCATTCCCAAGGCACTGGGTTGCTGTATGGCTTTAATGATTACCGTGTGAGAGGAGAGCCACGGGATGTTCTGGTGACTAAGTGAGCACGAGCCTGGGCAGGGCCCGAGCTGGTCCTGCCAAAGCCGCGTTTGCAGCAGACCGATGTTACAACAGCAGGAGAGGAAGGAGGGGCAGAAATGCTTCCTTCCTGGAGCACTCAGTATCTCACAGTCCTCCCGAGCTCGTTTGCCTTGCTGGGGTCACCATGCCATCTAGTGGTTCACGCTGCAGAACTGACACAGAGTGGGGTTCGTTTCTGCTGGAAATCCTGTAATGTCCATGTTTTCGGCCGTTAGGCAGAAAAGGGAGTAATTCAAATTCTCTTTGATCTGCACCCATTTCTTAGTGCATCAGGCTGTCAGTAAAATGTGCTGTCATAGCTGAAGTTAGAAAAGAATAGTAGGCATAATGCCTACTGTCTTATACAATATCCTATTAAACAGGATCCTCTGCCCATCCAGTCTGGAGTGATGTACTTATCAGGACATGACTGGTTCTGGCTGAATAGACCTTTCTTCAACTTTTACCAAAAAGTTTGTGAAAAAACACTACTTCATTTTTAAGATTTTTTTAATATTCATTTTTTGCAAAAAAAAACCCCACCAAAACAAAAACAAAAAAAAAAAAGGCAGCAGCTCTCAGGAGAGAAGTAGAGAAAAGTCCAAAGCAGAGTGATAGAAATCCCATCTCCTAATAAGCAAACTCTAAAGGACTCCAAAAGATAAACTGCACACATTCAGATTCTTGACATTGCCTATAGTAACATAACATAAATATGGATATTAACTTACTGTCTATTTCCTTTGCATTACACCCATTTTGACTTCTGTTTGGGCTCTGTCCAGCAGAGTTCCAAATTTTAATTTATTCCATCATCTCACCTAGTGACAAGAACAAAAATATTTGCTTCATTTCATTTTAGCATGGACTGTTAACCTTCTGTGACCACTTTTATGCATGGAAAATCCGACATCTGCAACCAAAATAGACTTTTGATGCAGATAATTCCAGATGACAGTCTGGCTTAACATCCTTTCTGTATTTATTAGCAACTCCCATCGTCTAGGCTCCGGAGTTACCAGCTCTCCATAACAGGAAAGCCATGCACATCTAGGAGGCAAAGGAGAAAAAACAGCAATTGTGAACTAGTTCCTTGTCATTCAACAGGGTGCTTGGCTGTGATCAGTCATGGTGACAGGGAAATCTCAGTGCTGAGCTGCTTTCATCCACTTCTATCTAGAAAGGCTTTTCCTGTGCTTATCTTGATCAGTGCAGATGGAATGACAGGGTAGTTTGTCTCCCAGTTAAGGATCTTCCAATTCTTTTTTTATGCACTTTCTACAAAGAGAGCAGCAGACAAAAGCAAGCAATAGCTGTTCACTTTAACATTATAAATAAAAATGTTTTTGAACTGTCAACCTCTAAAGAGCACTCCTTGGCATTAGAAACCACAAAATAAAAATTAATTGCAAGATCTCTTTGCACTTGCATGGGCAGTATCATCATTCTAACAAACTTTCTCCTCAGCTTTGCTGCAGAGGCCATGAGCTGCTGGAAGCAAGAGAAAATCAACACCTGGGCTTTTCCTACCCTGATCCTCTGCCTCTACGGATTCTTCTACATGATGAGACCATCAGAACCTTTCCTAACACCCTATCTAATAGGACCAGATAAAAACCTGACCACAGATGAGGTATGATTTTATTCTATGATTTTTTTAAATTGAAGTAGTGAAAATAGAAAAGAAAATATTGTTTAAAGATTATAAACAAAGTTTTAAAAAAAAATTTTAAAAGCACATGTTTAACCAGCTGGCAGGTTACAATTTGCAGAAGAATGCATAAATAAAAGATGCATTTGCCTGCCCAACAGTCCCATGCTGATTCAATATGTTTATATATTTTATTAATTCCTTCAGAGATAAAAAAATTGCTCTAGAACACCATTTAAAATACATGTACTTCCATTACTAAACAATAAAAACACTGGCATTTCCTCTTCTCTTCTAGGTTACCAACCAGATTCTGCCAGTTTGGACATACTCCTACCTCGCTCTCCTCTTCCCTGTGTTCCTGCTCACAGACTACATGCGCTACAAGCCCGTCCTCCTCCTGCAGGGCATCAGCCTCATCATCACCTGGCTCCTGCTGCTCTTTGCACATGGAGTGGTGGCCATGCAGGTGGTGGAATTCTTCTACGGAATGGTGACAGCCACCGAGGTAGCCTATTACGCCTACATCTACAGCGTGGTCAGCACCCAACACTATCAGAGGGTCACCAGCTACTGCAGGAGTGTCACCCTGGTGGCAGCCACGGTGGCCGCCGTGCTGGGACAGCTGCTGGTGTCTTTAGCACACGTCTCCTACTTTTACCTCAACGCTGTCACCTTGGCTTCTGTGTCCCTGGCACTCCTGTGCGTGTTCTTCCTCCCCATGCCCCAGAGGAGCATGTTCTTCCATAGGAAAGATGCCTCTGAGCCTCTCCCAGGGCCTGATAGCCACGGGCCCTCGAGCTGCCAAGAGGAAAAGAGCCCTGACCCTGTTGCCAGGGGCCTGAACCCCCAGCACCAGGCTGGGAATACCAGGCCCCACAGGCACATGCTCAGTGTGCTGCTGCAGCTGAGCAAGGACCTGAGGGATTGCTACAGCTCCCGCCAACTCCTCTACTGGTCCCTGTGGTGGGCTCTGGCCACGGCTGGCTTTAACCAGGTTGTGAATTATGTCCAGGTGCTGTGGGACTTCCGAGCCCCCTCGCACAGCTCCACAGTGTACAACGGAGCTGTCGAAGCAATAGCAACATTTCTGAGTAAGTCAATCAATGTTTAAACATTTATCACAATGACAGACTCTGAAGTTTCACTTTCAAAGTGCCATTCCCTTGCAGGCGCTCCAGGGAGCCAGTACACACCCTGTGCATTCCAGACCTAGTTCTTTGCTGTACAACAGTTCAAATGTGAGTTATGTTGGTTTTTCTTCAGGACTAGACAAGTAACTATCTTACCAGTATCCAGAAAGTGTGGAAGTCACACAGACATTGCATCCAGCTGGTAAATCCATTCAGAGGCACCCATGTTTCTTTGCATGAGGCTGTTGGATGGGGTTTTTTTCCCCAAAACAAGTATTGCACTGTTCCTATAACAATGCTATCAGCTTACACAGATGAGAGGAGTTTTTCATAAAAATTTTACACAAAAAGAACATAATCTTCTTATTAAGATCTTTTTCTAGTGAAATACCCTTGTGCAACCAGACTAAAAGAAACATTTTAGTCATTGCAAGATACAAAGATTGGCAGGGAAAAAAGGACCCTATTGAATCCTTATACTACTGATGTGAACCCTTCCACTTTTGCACCAGGAGCAGATGCTCAAACCACACAGGCAAAGTGAGGTTATCAAAAGGTAATATCAGAGGATACCACCCTGCCTTGGCTCACATCGTGCTGCTGTAGAGAACTTGCACAAGACGTGGGGGTGTGTTCTACCAGGAAAAATAAACATGTCTACATCACATCTTGTCATTCAGGTTACCCTTACAGTCATTAAGGAGAAATAGATACTACCCTTGCAGTAGGCAATTAAATGGACCAAGCGAATCATGAACTAGAGGCCCTCTTGTAGTATCTACTCCTTGATGAATTTCTCTCTCTCACGGACTTGCCTATAAGTATAGAAGTTTTTAAATTGTCTGGGCCCCCTAAGATGGGCAGCCAGGTGGCTTAACTTTGCAACCGATGCATCTTCTAGGAGGCCCACCAAGGGCAAACCTATCCAATCCTTTCTTATTTCCTTGGCTATACTTCCTTGATGCCTCAAAACTCACTTTTTTGACAGTTTACCCCCTCTTTGAGGTGCACAGAGCTGAACTGTTACAACAGAAGGCTTACTAGCCTAGCTATGCAGTGAGCTGGGAGAAGCTGGAAGAATTTCCTTCTTGAACTCCAAACTACATTCCTAATTCTCTCCCCAGAGATACATGCTGTGTACAGACACCTAAATAATGAATCCTTCTACATTACAGTTTGTCCTGTGAAGTGGAATAAAACACTAAGAATGGAACGGCCCGGACTTGATTTATGCAGCTGTTTTAAAATGACCAGTCATCTGCATGACTGCAGAAGTCATTAGAAATGCTTTCAAACTTCAGACAACCCTGCTCCATTATTCATCATTGCCTTTTGGCATGTGAGAGAGGCAAGACTTGGCTATACAAGCTGTGGAACAGACACAACATTTACACAAGTTTTTTCTCTTTTTCTAGGCTCACTAACATCTTTCCTGGTACAATATCTGAAGATTAACTGGGACCATTTTGGAGAACTGGCTTTAGGGATCTTCTCAGCAATAGATGCCGGTTGTCTGTTTCTCATGCACTTCTCTACCAATATCTGGGCATGTTATGCTGGCTATCTCATTTTCAAGGCATGCTATGTGCTCCTCCTGACAATAGCAACGTAAGTAAAAAGCACCAGACTGCTGCCATCAGGCACAGAATACTGACCCTACTTCGAGTTTGCTTTGGGCATTCTTTTCCTCAGACATAACTGACCTAACATAGACGTAACTGTTTAGGTAAGGACAAGGACACTTACATGTCTGGTTATGTTGTTTCCATTCTTCCAAACAACCAGGAAAGAAAAACTGTCAAAAAGACATCATTTACCTAAGCAGAAATTAAACAAGGTACAAGATAACTTTATTACTAAAGGCAATGGTAAAACAAAATATAGAAGCCATTTTCCTCCTAGCTGGCATGAAAGATGCAAAGTAAACAATAGGGACAAGCACCTTGACAGCCATCCTATAAGATCACCACATATCTAGACCCCCTACTGATAAACATTTTAGCATGCCATGAACTGCATGAGTGCAGGAAAGGCTTGACATAGAGTGTTCCCCAACATAATTTTATGCATATAATCGTTAATGATATTAAGATATTAATGATATTAAGCTGACATATAAACTCAGACAAGATCTCATAGGAGACCAAGATATTTTGTTGTCAGAAATAGAAATATATAAATAGCATTAATAACAAATATTTTACCCTGTGTAATAAACACAAAATGTTATTGCTCCAGTCATTTTATTGCTTAGAATGTCTTTAGATATACCACACTATGTCATTAACAAAAATACTGGATGAATTTTGTGTCAAACGCCAAAATTAATCAGATGTCATTTAAAAAAACAGCTAAAATTATAATACATGGCAAGGCTATGCCTATCTTGAAGGAAGCCAAGTGAGCTCTTTATTTTCATTTTGGTAGATTGTTACTCCATTATAGTGAATTACACCTGGCCTATTTCAATACATTAAAAAAAAAAAACCAAAAAAAAAAATCCAAAAAACCAAAAGCAACAAAATAAAATCTTGCAAAAAAAACCCGACCTAAAGTCATTGGAAATTACTTTATTCCTGAAGGAATAACACCCTTTTGTTTGTATAGAAACTTCGGAGGTATATGTTGCAAGGAAAGATGTTCTGATTATTGTCAAAAAAGATACTGCAAGTACAATCTCCAGGTTCTTGACAGAAATAAGCAGTGTGTTACCTCCACTGCCAAGTCACAAAGCAAACCATGAGTCACCTCCACAGAAAGCTTGGTTAGAAGATACCCACAGTGTCCTCCTGGTCCAACCTCCCAGCCAGGGCAGAACTGCTGCCAGTGCCAGAGCAGTCATAGCTTTGCCTGGCCAGGTCTCTTAAAGCTTTCAGCCATGAAAAATTTACAGCCTGTCTGGCATAGTCTGGGAAGGTAGAGAAGGAACAAAGGGGAAGGGTAGAGAGAGTTGACATTCTACCTGATCACCTGATAGAAGGGGTTGGAAAAGCAGCCCATGCCAGTTCAAAAAAACATTAAAATACATTATGGTACCCCAGGCTTTTTTTTTTTTTTTGAGAAAGCGAGGAAGCAAACAAACAAATGAAGCACCATTTCCTCTGTCCTTAATGAACCATCTCCACGAATCATTTTCTCTTCATCGACTGACAAACAGCAATAGCTTTCCCAGTGGGAAGTGACTGATCTGTCAATCTCCCGTTAGGTTCCAGATTGCTGTCAATCTGAGCATGGAACGCTATGCCCTGATGTTTGGATTCAACAACTTCATTGCCCTGCTGATTCAGACCATTCTCACAATTGTTGTTGTAGATTCAAGAGGCCTGGGACTGGACATAGTGACTCAGGTAAGTGCTGTTACCTTACTTCCTGTTTACTGCTCAGCCCAGTCATCTTCAAAATTCCTATGCCAAAGGACAACTTCATTCCTCATCCTTCTACAGAAATCCAGACATCTGGTTCTTCCCTTGTCATTCTTCATCATCATTCATCATCCTTCTTCCCTCTTGCCTTTTAATGCATTTAGGATTACAGATGCTGGTCTTTGACTTTTTAAAAGGTGATACACCAGAACATAATTAACCAGGCCCCGCTATCGGACCAGTTCTGGTAGTTAATAGGACACCGAACAACATCCTCTCTCCCCAAAAGCTCAGACTGCTTTTGTCAGATGCAGAATGCGAGTTCAAGACTAAAAGACTCAGCCTGGATTATTTGAATTATTTTAGCTCAAGTAACTTCTTAATTACATCTCGGGAGCAAACCTGGTCTATATCTCAACATGTACCAGAGTCTTCTGCCAATAGCTTGGGCATTTAATTTGGGATGGGTAACCACGAAAGTGTCCTTAACTTCAGTCGACTCAATACCACTGATGTTGAAGTCAACTAAACCTACTGACTTCTGCATTTTCTCACATGTGGCTCTCAGCTGCGGCAGCTTTCTACTCTAATGGATCTGAAGAAGACTAAAGCTATTCACACTCTGCACAGAGAAGGCAAAAGTGACTTTGAAAGAGTAAAGATTGAATCAAACATTAAATCTTTAAAATTAAGGACAGGAATACATAGGACCTTGCCACTGCTGTTGGAAAAACTGATATAAAATCACAGAGTATTTACTGAAGCCATTGTGGTGACAGCACTGAAATGTGCAAAAGCAAAACAAGGATAAACTCAGACTCTTCAGGTAGATTATTCATGACCATGTGGGTAATGAAGCTACTTCTACATTTTGCACAAAGAGAAAAAAAAATCCTGTTCTTATGCCTCTCCCCATCTGACATTTATTAAGAGGCATAAGGAATGGAAGAAAGGGGCAGTTCTTCATTTCACATTTATCTGTTGTTTACTTGAAAAGCTGAGATTTTGCTTAATCACAAAGCAAAAACTCAAGCATAGAGAAACTGCCAAAACACAAAGAAAATCTGAGTGACTGTCATCTCCAAAGAAGCAGCATTTCTCTAACGTGTTTTTCATTAATTGTTCTGCCTTTTTCTCCTCCTCTCTCAGTTTTTAATCTATGGCAGCTACTTTGCAGTCATACACGGGATTTTCATGATCAGAAGCATTTGTGTACTGATCTCATGCAAATGCCAAAGGAAAATAGCGAGATCTTGCACAGAGCAGCTGAACCAGGCTGAGCACGAGTCAAGAGAGCAGATTGTCACACGCTGCATGACACAGCTGTAGGAGGCAGGCAGGCAGGCTCCTTGGCCAGGCCCGCCTGGGAGAAGGGCTCCCAGCAGAGAAGAAGAGCAGCATGCAGGGAACAGCAGTACAAGAAGAACGTTCAACTCAGCCCTGAAAAGCTACGCTGAATCATTCCAGCACTTCAGCACAACATATGCCAGCAGACAGGTCACCAGAATGGCAATGTGCCAAGAATAAAAGATAAGTTGCTTTATATTGTTATTTGTGTGCCTATAAATAGCTTAAGGACAGTAATTTATACACAGAATCAGAGCAACCACCTTTGCATCCCCTGTGCATGACGGCAGAAAGCAGAGTTCACCCTGCCTTGCTCATTGCAGGTCCTGAATGCAGTGCTGGCAAAGCTTCTTCCATCACATTTGCTGATGCAGCCGCTGAAGGGTCTGCCCCCCCTCTGCATAGCACTTGTTCTGAACCAAGGAATAAAAGATCATGTTTTCATCATTATATTTTCATACCCAGTACAGGCAGATGGGGGACAGGCTCCTCCTGTCTCAACCCACAGCTCTGTGCACATAGGTTGTGAGAAGCAGGGCTTGCAAAACCCGTCCCAGGAGCTTCACTGCAACACTGCTACGCCATGGTTGTTGCTTGGCCCACACTTGAGAGCTGCAAACACTGTACTGACTTCCCAGCAACGTCTGCCAAGAAGGGAATAACTTCAGAGTCCAAACAAAATGAAAGAGCATCACCCCTTTGCTTGTGCTTCCAGTAAAATTAAATTCAGGACTGACTGTCTTCCTCGTTCAGCAGGAAAAGAAAAAATATCAAGGGGCTTAAGTAGCACAGACTAAAACCAGAGAAGTACATTGTGGAGAAATATAGCTGATTCCACACCGGAAAATTCAAGATTAACAGGAATATCCAAGAAGATTTATAACTGAAACAAACAGCTAGCATCATGTATGCTTTTGAGTGCCAAGTGAGGGAGGGCCACTGATCTTGGCAGGATCAGCATCTCAGGGTTTGTCAAGAAGCTTCAAGTCCTACAGCTAATTTAGTCCAAAAGACAGTCCAGGAGAAGAAAAAAGAGACTAGAAATGAGTTTGCATAGTGAATGTCTAATTTAATATGAACTATATAACCATATGCTAAAGTTATTTCTGTACTGCTGTTTGCTTCTGGCTTCCAATATCTACATCTAACTAATAAAAAACACTTAGGATTTACAGAATAGTATTTTTCCTGTAGAGACACAAGCTTTCATTTGTACAGACATACCTGCTTTTCATACTACTTTCACACACTGCAACTAGACAAAGTGCCCAGAGGCGAGGGCAGGCAGGACTGAAGCAATTTGTTTCAAGTCACCAGAAGAATCAGTAGGATCTGACAAAATGAATCTGGCTAATTTTTTTAGGCTTTTTGTTTACTATTGTGCATTGTGGGGACATTCTCTGTTGTAAACTGCCTCTAAGCAGAACAGTTTAACCAATGCAGTCATAAAAGTGGGAGCTGTACTTAGTTTCCACTGAGCAGTGAGTACCTTTTATTACTGCAGAACTAAAGGCACCATGCTCCTGCCTGAAGAAACAGGGACAGAATCCAGGAGAGCAATGACTACTTTTTCTATTCTTCCTTGTGAGTAGGAATCTTCTTTTGAGGCATTCAGTTTAGAACTAGGTCTCAGTCCTGGACTAAAAGTTAACTAGAGTTTGTGTTAAAATTAAAAAAAGGAGCTTTGTATTTTCAGCTCCATGGTCTCAAACTGCCTTTGATACAGAAACCTGACAAATATTTCCATGAAATTGCTGACAAATGGAAAGAAATCAACAACATGTGAAACTTTTTGCTGTTGTTAAAAAACATAATGTCAGTAGTAGAGTAGAGCTAAAAAATACCAGGTACAACCAGCCATAAAATTCTTATGTTCTGGCTAGAGCTCACTGCTCTCTGTGTCTGTTGGATGCCACTGAGGAGCAAAGGAACCAAGCAGACACAATGCATTTGTCTTGCAGTTTTAGAGATTACGATCATCAGAAAACAGGTAAGACTTTAAAGACAAAAATAATCTGTTCCTATTCTCTCTTATCTCCAAAATACTGATTCTGAGGTTGGAAGCTGGCAGGAAGCATTATAGGGGAAATAGGGGTGGAAGAGGGCAGCTTTTAAGAGTGTTAGGCAGAGAAAGGCAAGGCTTTCTGTTATCCTGGATTTTCAGCTGCAAATCAGAACTCAACCAGCAATCAGAGGTTTCATCTAAAAGAGTAAGCTCTCCCTGTGTGTTCGTGTACCTGCACACACACACCCTGGAGAGGAAATAGCTGACACTTGGCAGATTACGAGCAAGGCTGGAAGCACAGGCCATCTAGTGCTGCAGGAAAAGGAAATTCTCAACACATCCACCTCTCCTAGCAGCTTTTACTATTGTTTGTATTTCTTCCAGAGTGTTAAAGGTTTCCATGCAAACATGGAATTCCAGAGCTGGGCACATTCCTCCCCTAGCTGCAACCCCCTCTAAATACAACACTGATTACCTTTGAAACACTAGTGAGTTTGGGCACAAATCTTACATGAAGATACAGTCCAGCAAGCTGGTAAGGCCAGTTTGAGCAAACAGGGAAGGAACAAATAGTGTGTTTGTATCCAAAGCACGCAGGTATTGCCCCAGCATTGTGTACGCTACAGAGAACACGAGATAGCAGCCCCTGCCCAGTAGCACCTTTCCTTCCCAAGATTCTCTCCATGACTCAGAAGCCCTTGACCAGGGAAGTGGATGAAGGGCAGAGGCAGACCTGGCTCCCCTGAGCCTTGCCTGCCTGGCTGCACCACACACTTGAGCACTGAGGGAACCTTCCATACCTGCAGGACCAGAGCAGGCTCTGTCGAGCTCACAAAGGGGCCCCTCCTGCCAGGGCCTCAGCATCTGCTCCCAGGGTCAACACATGCCCTGTCAATAGGCTTCAGGGGGAACTCCAGCCTCTGACGAACCTCAGAAGATGCAGGCAGTCCAGGCTAAAAAAAAAAATGGGTAAAGGAAAGCAAAGCAGTAGCATTTCTCTGAACCAAGTCTGTTGATTTTTTATCTTAGAACCTAGATTTAGCAGCTTACTGTCTTGTCCATTTGTCCTTAAATGACAGATCTGTCCCTCTATAGAAATAATTCCTAGCCAGCTAATAGTATGAGGCATTTGATGTCCTACCTCCCAAAGCCCCAGCAAGACCAGGACAGTCAGAGGAGACCCCACAAGCACAGGACAGGGACAGTGTTAGCTCAAACTGTGAAACTGGTGCTCTGTCTTTTCATGAATCAGAGACCAGAGCTTTTAAAGGTATTTATTAACAAAGAATGCAATCATTGACTGCTTTCTTGTCACGACAGGTTTTATTAATCATTAGCTACTGTGAGTCTTATAGTTTTATCTTAAAAAAAGAACTCGGTTTGCTGACAAAACCTGTAAAGAACACTTTCCCTGCAATCTTCATGGACAAGTTCTGCAAGCAAGAACAGCTATGACAAGTTGTTATCATTATTATTTAAATTCTGATAACATCTTATCAAGTTTAGAAAGACCTTTTTGGAAAAAAAGTTACAGAGATTTCTGACTACCACCAACTCGAAAGGGTGGTTTCTGACTTCTCTGCAAGACAAAGTCATCCTAGGAAGAACGGTACCCGAATCCACAGGAAATGCACCACAGCCAGAACTCTGACAGGTAATTCATTACGTTTGGAGTTATTTGGGAGTGTGTTGGCTACTCACTTGCTCAGTGCATTTGGAGGTGACGCTAGATTTATGTAGATGTCACTGATCCGCCCAGGTTTTAATTTTTATATTTTTATCAAAACATTTCAAATCAGGTCTTGAGTTAAAGATACTAGAGGTTGTATTTTATTTACAATTATTTGTAAGAGAAAGATGACAGAGGCAATTTTTTAAAATCAAGTTTCAAGGTTAGGGCTGCTTTTTCTAACATTCCTCTGAGGTCACAGAAATATTGTCTTCATAAAATATTATTTATGCTAAGTTTTAATGAATACAATCTCACAGTGCAAGTAGAAGCACTTTTGAAAAAGTGCCTGCTATAGAATGGAATTGAACAATTTACAATAAATAGCCTGTAACAGCATGATTAAACATCAGCTAGTGCTTTCATTTGCTTATGATTGAAGACATTGTTTCACTTGTTTTCAGGATCAGTGAAACTGACTTTTAATACAAAACAAATAAGCTTAAAAAACCAAATCTCTTTAGACTTCTTTTTGCTGCCAACTACAGTGAAGAAACAAGTCTCCTTTTCCTTTTGGTCATCACTTCCAAAAGTGAAGTCAATATTTCTCTAAGTCTGAGCAGGTACCATGAGCAGATAGTTTCTGCATCTTTCTTTACCCTCTCCAAGGACTAGAGTGCAAGAAACACAATGACTATTAAAGCATTTTGAAGACACTGAGCTGACAATGGTTTGAGCTGGCTGGTGGTTTTTATTGCCATCAAGAAAGTTTGCACTGTCATCGTGTCACTGGGTACTCAGGCTGCAAATCAACAGAAGAAAACCTCCTCAAGCTCACAGAAGGAGCTTTAATCTCACAGTTTGCCCACTCATTTACTCAGAAATGAGATTGTAATGGAAATTAATTCTTCTGCTACAGCACAGCCACTCAACCCTGAGCACATCACTAAGAACAACCTTTGACAGACAATACAGAGTTTACCAGGGCCAATGCACGTTGATCCCAGTTGCTCATTTACAAGCTACAGCTGTAATGCCAGGCAGGTTCAGTGAGGGGAACACTGGTCTAGGCACGTGGCACAGCGGGAGCCACACACTTTGCTCACAAGACAGAAGCAGCAATGCCCTTTAACAATATAACAAAGTTCAGTGGTAAATGTGACAGTGGTTTAACAAGACTCAACAGGAAGGGGTGCTTGACCCAGTGCAGAGAGGACAGGATCAGGTAAAACTGTCAGAGAGACCCTCCTGCTAAGTCACTGGGTTCTAAACTCCTCTCAGGTAGGAGCCTAGGTACAGCTTAGACCCAGCTATAGCCCTGGATTTGGTCAACTGCTTCTGTCTAAAGGATTATGCAATATGTGCAATAAATTCTTTATATGGCTTTCCCAAGATTCCAAGGCTGAGCACACTGTTAGTCACTTACCCAGAATGTGCTGCAGCAAAGAATCTCTCAGCCCCAGGAGTAACTGCGAGAGGTGTCTGTTGGGGAAGCTGGAATAGGGAAAACGTATAAATATGATTACCTAGCAAAAACTGTAGGTGAGATTGAGATGAAGACAAGCTTTGAGTTACCCAACCCCAGTTACTGAACAACTTGAGAACAATAGCATAGCCGGCTGGAGCTAATCCCACTTGATTGAACAATGCCTTCAGCTTGCAAGCAAGTCCAAGGGTCAGAGGAGACCCCGCGAACTTATCAGAGGGTCCAAAAAGCAACTTTTGGAGTTTAAAGTGTAACGCCATAGGCTAATGGAACGATTCTTATAGGCTGTAGGCAAATGTTATAAGATTTGTAGCTTATTTTAGATTGGTCAATGGAAATCAGAATATTCAACACAGAAGATGATTTATTGTATTGTAAACGCTCATTCTGGCTTTCTGCTCTGCTCTCTTCATTCTGCTCTGCTCTCTTCATTCTGCTCTGCTCTCTTCATTCTGCTCTGCTCATTCTGTTCTGCTCTTTCTACTCTGCTCTCTTCCTTCTCTGCTCTGGCTTGCTTGGAGCTGCGCGCTGCAGCTCCAGGTAAGCCTTCCTCTCCCCACGCCTTCTGCAATAAACCTCATGTTCTAAAGCCTCAACATAGAGATCTCCGTTTGTCCCAAACGACCGTCCAGCGGACACAGAAACCCCCACAGGTGTCCCTGCCTCAGATGAGATCCAGGCGTGCAGCTGTGCAGGAGCACTTGAGATCAGTGCTTTGCTTACATCTGCACACCAGCCAGACATCTGAGTCACCACTGCAGGCAGCTCTCGGCTGTCACACTGCCACCCATACCCCAAAGTCCAGTTACACTGGACACCACCACCACAGCCCTCACTGGTGGTTAAGGCTTAAGGAGGGTGTGTGAGGGTTTAGTTAAAAAGTAAACTTGAAAATTAGTTTTTACCAACTGTGAAGAGCATCTATTCATTCCTTTGCCACTTTTTTTTTTTTTTTTAGGCGGACTATGGATTGCTGGAAGGGAGCTGTAAGCTGCAGCTGGATTTATCCCACAGTGATCATCTGTGCAAATGGATTCTTCACCATGATGAGGCCATCAGAATCTTTTCTCACCCCCTATCTAACAGGACCAGACAAAAACCTAACGATTGAAGAGGTATGTAACTATTCTTTTAAGCAGTAACTAAAATGTTTAAAGCATTATACCTTACAGCAGTAACTGAAGGGAAGATGAAGTGTGAATATTTTATCTAGAGACTTGTATTTAAGATGCTTCTGGAAAAGAGTAAGGAGTCACCTCTTTGGCAGGAGGTCCGAACTTTGAAGTCTCTACATTCTTAGGACTTTGAAACCCCTTTGGTGGTTGGTATTTTTGGCAAAATCGGGCCAGCTAGTTCCTCTCTCCATCCCAGAGGAGGGGCAACACTGGCATTTATTTATACTTACCATGGAATTGATTACAATTACACATTGATTTCAAATCATAAGAAAGCTAGGCAGCCTTCCCCTTACGAGCTGTAAAGCTTATTTCTTACATTTCCTACATTTTATGCATTCATTAATGCATGGAGGTCAGGTTCACATTCAGAAAAACTGGGGGGTTTTGACAAAAGCATGCCCTCCAAGTTTCCTTGCTCTGCTCCTGTGTTCTGCGCTGGCTGCTTCAGGAGCACTCCTCCCAGCAAAAGCGGACATGGTTAACACATGGCTCAGTCATGGAGCTAATGGTATAATTAGAAAACACAGGCTTGCTACACCCACATACAACTAATATGAAGAACAGTCATTCCTGATGTGCAATAGCAAATCTTAAGGCAGAATCTGCCAGTACACTGTGAACCCAAGGTTTCTGCTGAAAAAAGGTATTTGTGGTTTAGGTTGTCAGGGAGTTTTCTGCTCCCCTTTTTTATTATCATTTTTTAACCACAAAGGAAAGCATTATTTCTTACATAAAACACACAGATAGCATCATAGAATGCCTTAATTCCGATTTCAGCAAGAATCCTTAACTCAAAAACAGGCATAATACAGATACTGTCTCTTTCAGCCAAACATACCTCCAGTGAGTTAATTCCATGCGGTAATTCTAAGTTCAGAGAAACAAAAGAAGTCACACAGAAGGATACAGTGAACCTGCTGCTCACCATGCAACTCACTCCAGTACCTGGTCAGAAGTAAAAAACATTCCTCCAGCATTTGATACAGTTCCTTTCTAGTCTAATTGCTTAAGCAGAGAACAAGAGGTCAGGAATGGTTATCCTAGCAGGCCCCACAATTACTGGGTAAGAGCTCCCCAAAGCAGGCAACTTAGAGTCACAGAAAAAGTTCACTTTGTGATGTGCACCTGAAAGAGGGATACCTGCCCCAGGTGTGCCCAAACTGCCCGGGCAAGCACTGAGCTTTAGTAGCAAGCACAAACAGCACCTTCCAACACAAATGCAGAACAGTTTTAGAAAAAAGAGAAAGAATATCTTTACAGGTTATCTATGTATGGAAGTCCAATTTAAACATACTGAAGACTTCCATATTTCTTGCACTTTAAATTGGAAAAACAGAGAAGGTGCAGTAACTTAGTAGCAGCTGCACACTATGTGCAGTTCCAGTTCCCGCACTGTAAGAGGCACGTGCTTGTTTTTCTTTTTGGTGTATCTAACAAGGGAAAGAGGTGACCAAATGTACACAATGACTCACATAAAAAGTTAAAATAGGCCTTCATTTTCAGCTACTCTAGGTTAGAGGATTTAAACCTAGACAGACCTACCTCTGACACAAAGTAAAAATTGCTTTTAACAGCTCCACATCAAAACCTGCCTTCTTCATAGGCCTTTACTAGAATTAATTTTTAAGCCAATCTACCTGTTTCATTAGTGAAGCATAGCATCACTATCTTCTCCCCTAACATAGTGAAGTCCCAGTCTTGTAACTTCAGGTAGTTTAAGCCTGCATGGTTCACCCAATTCAATGTTTCCTATCATCACAACTATATTGTTTCAGCAATAACACAAACAAAACACAGCAGAAAGGGCATTTTAAATGTTTAGGGATTTGTGATTTTGGTTTGTTTGGTTTTTTTTAATACTTCCTTTTATTCTCTTCTAGGTTACCAACCAGATTCTGCCAGTTTGGACATACTCCTACCTCGCTCTCCTCTTCCCTGTGTTCCTGCTCACAGACTACATGCGCTACAAGCCCGTCCTCCTCCTGCAGGGCATCAGCCTCATCATCACCTGGCTCCTGCTGCTCTTTGCACATGGAGTGGTGGCCATGCAGGTGGTGGAATTCTTCTACGGAATGGTGACAGCCACCGAGGTAGCCTATTATGCCTACATCTACAGCGTGGTCAGCACCCAACACTATCAGAGGGTCACCAGCTACTGCAGGAGTGTCACCCTGGTGGCAGCCACGGTGGCCGCCGTGCTGGGACAGCTGCTGGTGTCTTTAGCACACGTCTCCTACTTTTACCTCAACGCTGTCACCTTGGCTTCTGTGTCCCTGGCACTCCTGTGCGTGTTCTTCCTCCCCATGCCCCAGAGGAGCATGTTCTTCCATAGGAAAGATGCCTCTGAGCCTCTCCCAGGGCCTGATAGCCACGGGCCCTCGAGCTGCCAAGAGGAAAAGAGCCCTGACCCTGTTGCCAGGGGCCTGAACCCCCAGCACCAGGCTGGGAATACCAGGCCCCACAGGCACATGCTCAGTGTGCTGCTGCAGCTGAGCAAGGACCTGAGGGATTGCTACAGCTCCCGCCAACTCCTCTACTGGTCCCTGTGGTGGGCTCTGGCCACGGCTGGCTTTAACCAGGTTGTGAATTATGTCCAGGTGCTGTGGGACTTCCGAGCCCCCTCGCACAGCTCCGCAGTGTACAACGGAGCTGTCGAAGCAGTGGCGACTTTTCTGGGTAAGCAATGATTAGCAGGTACTTGTAACCCATCCTGTGCTGAAGGATCCTTCAGCAATGGCTTTGGTGCCTTTCCATCTCCAATGAGGACCAAAGTAAACAGGCTGTGAAAGATAAACACAAACTATGTGCAAAGCATGGTTTTAATATAAACTTTATCAGTGGGCTCTTCAAAATTCATCTTAAAAACATATAAATAAGATTTTCCTTCTTAGAGGAGCCTCATTCTGCCAAAAGTTTTTAGAGTTCTCAGCTCACAGCTCTGTTTAGACCATGAATTTAATGCCAAGTAAGCATATCAAAATCCTGAGCAATGACATCTTGCATATTCCTCCCTCAAATACACCTTAAACTGGCTGGTTTAAGAATTAAAAGAATATATTAGCAGCTACACTGTTCTAAATACTACTTCGAGCACACTGTGAAATGGTCTTATTTGGACAGCGGATTAAAAATCATTCCAGTCTAAGTGCTCCTCAACCAATATTCTGTGACTACATCTGTATCCTGATTGGCAAGTTTGCCACAACAAATGTTGTGGGTTCAATCCGTTTACGGACCATTCAACTTGAGAGTTTGACTTAAGGATTCTTCTGGGTCCCTTCCAACTCAGAATATTCTGTGAAACCATCTGTATCCTTGGAGATGCTCCAAACCTAAACACCATTCTGAGCAGCTTCCTTTAGCAGAGCCAGGTGATCTCCATGTCTCTTCCAACCTCAGCCGTTCTGCCTCTCATTAGCTACCTGGTTCACCCAAATTCTTTTTCTTTAGCGACAGAAGAGAAGGATGTGGGTCAAGTGAAACTTCATTTACATAGCTCTGCAGTACCAATACAGCCTTTTTCAGCTCCCATTTACACAGCTGTCTCCCCCTTCATTCCAGTATTCTACACTTCTACAGGGAATTGTCAGTTTACTTTTCCTCCCTGCAACCACCATGAAAATCCATTTTACTGAAGCTACTCCAGAACTTCTGACTTCTGCTCTGAGTAGTGTTCCTAAAGGCTTTCTTGCATTTATACCCTTCGGCACTTGATGCAATTTCCGAGTACAGAAGGCACTCACAGTACTGGGAACTGCTGCTCATAGCAGGGGTGGACCAAAGGGGTTGGTTTGCTCCATTTGGAATTCTGATGAAGAGCACATAAAACCAGCAAAGTCCAGTTTTTGTGGCAGCCTCCCTGAAAACATAGGAGTTTTATACACTGTAACACACTCGAGTAAGGGTTTTGCTCCATGTGATGGTCAGTAAGGCATTAACAAATGCAGTTCATAAGGCTTTTCACCAGAAACTGAAAAGATACTTTCATAAAAAAAACAAGCCTAAGGTGCTACAGATTTTCATTCGATAAAGAACTTCACATGAAGTAACTTAACTCATTATGCATATTTTGGCGGAAAATGTTTGGTGGGATTGTTCTTCTTTGCTCATAGTTTTCCAAAAATGGAGCAACAATAGATTGTGCACTGCTGCCTCCAGCCTTAGGCACAAGGCACTTTCCCAGAGCACCTCAGTCAGTGCAAGGTCTAAACAAGCAGGAAAACATCCAAACCAACAGAAGACTCCCACGCCACTAACAGAAAATGTAACCCACACCATTACCAAAGCCCACTGCGACCAAGATTGAAGAGCTTCTGCCATGATCCAATGACAGTTATGTAATGGCTCTCAAGGATAATGTTTCTGCGTTTTAATTCCTACTTTTCAATTTTTAGGTTCAGCAACATCCATGGCAGCTGGGTATGTCAAAGTAAACTGGGATCTCTCTGGAGAACTGGCTTTGGGAATTTTCTCTGCACTGGATGCTGGTTCTCTGCTCCTCATGCACTTCACTGACAATATCTGGGCATGTTATGCTGGTTACCTTGCATTTAAAGCTTGCTATACGCTCCTTATAACAATAGCAACGTAAGTACAACATACAACTGTTCTAATAAACTGATTTAAATCAGTGTCAAATTTTTATATTTATCAAAATTTTACTGGACATTTCCCTAGATATAAATTTAAATAGGTTATGACAGCAGCATATACTGTCTCTAGCCTGTGTAAAACCAGTTAAAATTATATGACCTAACCATTACCACGGTACTCTCTAAGTCAGAACAAGGTAGCTTCTGCACTTGGCTGTTCAATGATCAACGTATGAGTATTCTCTAAGTGATCCAATGAATATACACAGGTATTTAGCAAAAATACTCACTCAAGTCAAAGGTAAATAGGATGCACAAAAGTCACAAAGCCAGAAAAAAACAAGACATTTCTGCCAAAATGAAGCTGTTTAAAGATTAATAGCCAAGACTGAGGTGGCCTTGTCCTTTGAAGAGTGCACTGTGCACATTAAACTGTTCCCATGAATAAAGTGCATCCATCCATCCTTACTTTCCATAGTTTTGTGAACCTGTGCATTCATTGTCAGGTTTCAGATTGCTGTCAACCTCAGCATGGAGCGTTATGCTTTGATGTTTGGCTTCAACAACTTCGTTGCACTGGTGATTCAGACCATTTTAACTATTGTTGTAGTAGATTCAAGAGGTCTGGGATTGGATATCACCACTCAGGTAAGCCACTGAGTCCCACTGCTCAGTTCCTGTACTCTCCTTTAAAAGCAGGTTCTACTCCAAGATTAGCCTTTGGTAATGTGCAAGCTCAGGACAGTTACTCACTTAGAAAAAGGTTCATTTAAAGTGAACTGGCGTGAACTACTACAACTTGCTTGTCCTCTAGGCCTCCCAATACTGGGATGAGCAGAAAATATTCTATGAATATGTTCACAGAACAGAGGGAAAAGGTGACCACCTATTACTCTGAGTATTATTTAAAGTAAAGGCTTACTATTCACAAGTTTATAGTCAAAATACCCTAACCAGAAGCAGGAAACAAGCTGAAAGGCAATCTATAGGCCTATTGATAGGGTAATTCTAAGTTACATAGTTCCAGTGGATGCGCCTTAAAGTTACCGTAATTCTGAAAATCATCTCATCAAAATTTCTGGTTTAATTTCTAAAATTAGTTTAAACTTAGACACTGAGCGAGTCTAAGTCTCTAGCTTTGGTGTTTTCAGAGAAGAGACAAAGTGCAGGACAGCTGTCCTCCCTTACTGAGGTGGGGAATGGAAGGACATAACAGAACATTCTCTACCCCCTTTAAAACCACAGAATTCCTACAGTGTCAAGTCAAGCAGTCCAGATTTCTTGAGTCCTTTCATTATGGGGTCATTCTAGGCATAGGTGACAGGGAAGGGAAGGTAGCAAGGGAGGAACAGAGTCAAAAACTGCTTGTGTTATTAGATAATAACTTTTCTTCTCCTTCCCCATCTCCATTTCCCAGTTTCTCATTTATGGCAGCTACTTCTCAGGAATAACTGGAATTTTCCTGATCAGAAGTATGTACACCATTATCTCCATCAAATGCAGAAATACAAGCGTGGTTGCTGAAAGCACTGCCCATTAACAACGGAGACAAAAGCAATGGTTATAAGCAGCAGTGCAGAAGGCTCCATCACCTGGATAACAAATTAGAAATAAAATGTTCCATGAAGCAAAACTGGTCCAGGTTGAAGTAGGCTGTTCATGAGCCTACTCCACAGAGCTCTGTCAACAGGATGATGCATTTGGTCCGTTTTCTTCACCAGCAGTTTAATACAAACATTCCTCAGTCTTCTAATTCAAGTTTAGTGATCTGACACACAAACTTCTGTTAATGTGAGCGCAAGGACATACAGATGCCTGAACCTCACACCAGAGGAACTTACAGAACAACCTTGGGATTTTCCCTTCTACTGAGTATTTCAATTTAAGGCAATTTAGTTACTGACATAAGACTTCAGACATGCCCAGGAAATCTAAAGTAGCAGATGTGCCAATGACCTTTTGGAAAGCTTGTCACAGAGGCCTTTGGAAAACTTTTTCAACTGGAAGTTGTGACATACACTTTTAAGCAAGGTAACAAATATCTAACCCCCATTTTTTTCCAAAAGATGCTACTTCTGTAAGCTCAATGATGCATTACAGTACAGTAATAGTGTCAGTTTAATTTACCCATGGCCAAATGTAAGCATTTCAGTTCCACACAGACAATGCACTGCTCAGAAATGTGAAGTTACAGGACTGTAAAGGAAAACGTATCATCACATACAGATAAACTGCTACTGATGTAGTGACAGCTTCACTGTGAGTTTGTTGAAGATGTATGAATAAAACATACTGACCTTCTGTTTGAGTATTTGTCTTGATAAGCATATTCATTAATAATTCCTGACAACTGCCATGTAACCACTGATGTTTTAAGAATAAAGTCTAATCTAGGAGGTGTCCATATTCATTTCTGTATAAGAGGCCTAAAGTTGTAAGTGAAGTGCTTTGATGCTAAAGCAAAAAATACAGCATTTAGGCAACTATGGTATTTACATGAACAATTGTGGGAACAACTGCTGAGATTTTCAAGTAAAAAAATTTAAAATCAGGGGTGAATAATTCATTTTGTAAATAAAGCTATTTTTAAAACCTAATCAACAGAACACCTATAGTATCAGTTTCTGCTCAATATACAGAAGACTCAAAACAATACAAGATCTTCAGCTACTTATCTGGAATCTGATAAACCTAAAATTAGTCAACACAGACTAAGGAGGTGAGCTTGTATATAGTAAAAGTTGCAAACCTTTTATCTGCATTTAACTCAGTTATGAAAAACAAGGTATTATACTACTTCTACAGCATATTCTAAACTACATGCCTTGCCTATTTCAATCAATTTCAGTATCTCAGCAGTAATATTTGGATTAGAACAATTTCTATAGATGCTGATCTCATTAGCCCTTGCCCAAAGCCTAATTTACACCAATATAAGTGAAGAGGGCACAGAACTGTTGCTCTTTCAGAACACTGTTAATCTCATTGACATCTCTTTGATTTGGTCCAGTTCCCTGCACTGAGCATTTGTAAGTGATCCACAAGCTCCGCTGAACCCCTGCAGTTCCCCACTCTCTACTGCATTTACCTGTTACTATCCGAAACAGCCAAGGCAGGTAAACAGGGAAGAATTACAACTATTTACACTGTGCTAAAACACAGTGGTGAGAGTAAGGGTGTCACTAACACCCTGCAAATCTTCAGTTGCTAGGCATTTGTTTAGTGAGTTCCCCAGAGAATGCTGGGAACTAAACTGTACACCACACTCTGTCCAGCAGTCTCCATCAGACACAAAAGAGAGACTTCAAATCTATTTTAAATATGCCAACAGCACAAACCCAGACATGTAAGTATGGAGCGCTGCTACAGGCAGCTTGTTCTATGAGCTGCCTGTCTCCTGCTTGGGATGTCCAAAGTTTAAAAAAACAAACAAACAAAAAGAAATTACAACCCCCATAGGCAGGCAACAGAAGTCAAAAGTATTAGCATAAATGTTTTTACAAGCAGAGATCAAGCCTTTCAGATACCCTAGAAAAACATAGCAAACATTCAGGCAGTCAATTACAAGCGAAATGTCTTACCCTGAAGAATTTTCATGTTTATCTCAAATGGACTTGCACATCCTTTTTCAAAACAAATTAATCTTACCTTATTTATTCCTGTTATCCAGAAAGCTGTTAGAATTTTACTCTCCAGCTGGTCAGAAACCTTTAAGCTTGCAGTTTACGTATTCACAATATACTTACATTATTTGCTTAGTTCCAATATTATACTTGAACTTAAGCCAAATTACCGCTGTTTAAAACACCATCACCAACTACTTTGATGCAGCTATATTTTTCTTGAACCTTATTACTGTTACAGAGAAGACAAGCCAGACATTTTTCCCTCTACAAATTTCACTCTAGTATGGCAGGAAATATTTCCATAAATTAAAAAAAAATTAATATTCCACAGGAGCTCTTACTGATATGCATCACTTTTTAATAAAGGAAGTGCTATTACATCTGTGGTACCCTGGCCGGCTGTTACACATTCTGTTCTGGCCACAACGAAGGCTTGTTCAGAGCCTGTCATTAGTTACCCATAATAAGGTGTCTTTTGCTGCAAACCTTCTTTTCAATAATGACCCCCCACAGTGCTTCCAGTGTCCTTCATTACAGATACCCTATCCAAACAATCCAAACCTCCCCCAACACTCTCTTATGTGACAGGTCACTTCACCTGAGCTAGAACAGCAAGCTTCATCACAGGTACACGAAGAAACACATCCAAGGGAGGCATGGGAAGATTTTAAGCTTAACTCACCTTTAAATATATTGCTTTGGATACCTCATCTGTGTACAGGACACAGTGTGTACATCTTCATCCAATAAATGTTACTGCACAGAAATAATGCTACACAGTTATTTTTTCTAATATTTATTTTTTCACCTGCAAACTGTAGCAAAACATGATCAGCTTTATTATGCAGACAGGTATCCCTCTAACATTAGAGATTTAGGCATGTATAAATAGAAGAGCTCTTAGGAAAGGAAAACATTTTGAGAAATGAACAAACCTTCAATTTAACTTCATGACTTCCAATACCAATGGTTAAAATGATGCAGCTCATTCACTCCAAGAGATACAACAGCACCTTAAAGTGGCTGATCTATTCCCCAGTAACGTTTTTCACATAACAATGTGTTAAAGTTACAAATACTGATATGCACAAATAGCTATTTTCTAAGAAAAATATGTACAGTACTGCAGCATAATGAGTGTGGTATCTGCAATAACTTATTAGCCAATTTTAATATACATGATACCGCTACTTTTTACCTGCCACTTCACAGGTTCAAGGACGTTACCACAGCCCTCTGTTTTGCACATTATTAACTGGTGGGGGTTGGTTTTCTTGTTTTTTGTATTGGGTGGGGTTTTTTCTTTTTAAAATTTTTTAAAGGTACACAACGCAGGCTTTTATTTTTACTTCTTAAAGACTTCTTTTGTGTTTAAAGCTAATATCAGTGAAACAAGACAACAGTGCAAGAGGCGCAGAGATGTTATGTGACCACGTAAGAGTTCTTTTGGGTAAAGTGTCTATAAGGCTATAAGAAAGGATTGGTTGATGAGCTTCCTGTTGGAAATTGTCCTGTTGGTGCACCAGCCTGAGGGAAAAGGAACGAAGAAAAATAAGGCAAGTATTTAAGATTTTTTCCCATATTGTAAATCATAAATGCAGAATATATGAAACAGAAAATAACCTGCTGGGGAGTACTTCTCTTTTATATTTCAGTCTATTTTTTGCTGCTTCTCTGGAATTACACTACTGTGAAAACATGTACAAAAGTACCCCTGCTTTGATCTCAACATTCTTACAAAATGGCATATCATCAGAATAGTGAGCTGCAGTTAGGAGAGTCAGAGGCTGCCTTCCCTTATTAAAAGCAAGAAAACCTCCAAATCTTTGTGTATCTCTAAATTAAGAGTTACAGACTGTTCTTTGGACATACAGAAGTCACTGACATGCAACAACTCACCATAAAAGGGTTACTAGATACTCCAACAGCTGCAACTTGTCCAAAAGGAGTTACTACAGGCTTTGCTTGCCCAAATGCAGCAAAACCTGCCCCTTGGAAAGAAAAGTAAAAAATATTAATACTAGTAAAGAATGTCAGAGTTCTTTGCTGCAGCTCCCAGCCAAAATTAAGTGGAAGAATGAACTGCAGAATCAGCAGGACTGATTCTATGTAAACATTCTCAGGAATATAAATATAAAACACTGTGGCTGAGGTTTTTGCTTGTTTTCAATTGTTAGTAACTCATCAATCTCCAATTTCTACACATGCATTTTTTTCAATGTTATGATATCATATAAACTCAGGGAGAAAATACGTCCAAATTTTCTCTTGACTGTGTTCTATGAAGTTAGAGAAAGTGTAATAACGTGTTCAGACATTCCAAAACAGCCCTTCTTGCCTAAAACCCCTTTAAGCCTGGAAATACTTACGATTTTAGTATGAGACTCTGCTAAAATTTCGGTTTTGTCAATACACAATTGCACACAGCCAAGTCAGAAAACTCAACTACAGAGCCAAAACAGTGTGGGGAACCCTTCATCAACATTACTATCAAGTTCAAGGAGAAATAAATATCCAGCCATTATTGCCGACTTATAGATAAGACCATTTTCTCCATGTTTCTGATTTAGACAAGTGTATCTAAAACATGCAGACCTACCATTTGGCTGCTGAGCAAAAGCAGTCTGTTGAGAGAAAGCTGCCTGGGTTGGGAACGTGGGCTGCTGGAAATTGCCACTATAACTAGTAGGAAGACTGTAGGAGGCAGGAGTTCCAAATCCTGCTGGCATGCTCATGGATGCAGTACCAAATGTTGCTGCTGATAGGCAAAAAATAACATGCAATTATTAGTAAGAAATCACTTTTTTCATGGAACAAATTACTATAAGGCCATGTTAAAAGTCTTCTAATGCCCTCTGCGACCGGACAAATGTTTGGTTCAACTTCTACAGCCACCAAACTGATTGGTTCACTTGGATCACCACCACCTGGGTGCATAATTTGCTTTTACACTTTAAAAATGAGTGGAGTTATTTAAATTTTACTAGATCCAGCACATTCAGATATACTTTCTGAAGAGGAAATTATTTTTTGTTCTCAATGTTATCATATATTTCCCCCACAGTTTTTCTGGTAGAAGTCTGTACACATAAGAAGCAAGAAGGTTCAGGTAGCCTAAGCCCTTCTATTTTTCTCCATCTGAGAAAAGCATGAAAGGATTTTCCTACTTCAAGCTGCTCTACAGGAAGTTATAAAGAAAAAAAAAAAAAACAAATCAAAGGGATACATGCATCCCCCTTTTTCATCCCATCTTTAATGTCTTTAAGGAAATTCTCACCATGCACATTATTTGCACACAAAGTTCCTGTTGCAAACCCTCTTACTGTTGAGGTAGAACTTAGAACAAAAAGAGCCCAAAACTTTTCATCTGATTCTCTGCTGAACATTCCAAGTAAAGAACACACAGCTCATCAGCATTTCCCCATGCCTTCAGCAAATAAATAGGAGCATATTAGATGCAAAAATACAGTAACAAAACCATTATTCAGTCTTTTGGGAGTTATTATTGAAAAGAGAAGTGTATACGAGGATTTTTGGTACAAATATAGACACCCAGTATTCTATGCTAGTTAAACAGGACTTCTCTTTTGAAATGTTACAAGCTATATTTTATGCAAGCTCAACTGTTTAGAAAAGCTAATAAAATTAATTTAATGAATATGGCTTAATTATCAGTTGAAAAATTTACCCCAAAAGTATTCAAGGGCAAGACATTATACAGACAAACTGTTGACAAAGTGCACACAAAACCAATGTCCTAACACTGTTCTCAAGTTAGAGTGAGCAGAGAAGCTACTCGACAGCAAACTTGGCTAAAACAGCAAACAGAAGCACAACAGAATCACCAGGGGACCTGCGATATCCCAAAAGGCATCAAACTACTGTTGGCAGAAACTTCAACAGTCACTCATTAGCACTACATGGTGACCACAGAGGATATCAATAATGGTTTTGTTTTGGTTGCTCAACAGGATGTCTGTGTATGCTCTTCTCTCCCTCTGCCCAGTTGCCAAATACCCACACCCACTCCATTTTAAGAGGTCAAGTCTTCCACAATTCTTCGTGCAGAGAACCAGATAGCTGTCAATAAGCTTTTACAAGCAAGAACAATTAGCCACAAGAAACTTGATACCAAATGTGGCCACCTACCAAAATGAGCCTGAGGAAATATGTGAGAGTGCATTGCTCCCGAGAGGCCTTATGGAAGCCACAAAGAGACCAGACAATGTAAAATCATTTATACACTCTTGAACAGTAATTTCTTAGTAATATATATAGAGAGAGAAATAGATACACATATATGTACCAAACAGTTCATCAACAGCATGACCAGCAATAGATTCATATTAGAAAACCATTAGAAATAAGCACTACAAAACACACCTCCCATGTACTAAATAGTGAAGTTCATGCAGGAAGAAAACATAAAAGAACAAGCCCTAAGTTTACACCTTACAATGAAAGGGGCTGAACTTTATCTTTACTTATAGACATTATCTCTGTCACCTAGTACGGAACATGAGGATGGCTGCCAAAGGCTTGGAACCTCAGCAAGCCAGGGACAGCTACTTAGAAGGTGGAAGGGTAAGAGTTGCCATATTCAAAGAAATTTATCTTAAGAGGCTACAAATTCTTAACAATGATCCAAAACAGCCCAATTAGGAATGAGATTAAAATAAAGAAAAAAACGTATTTTGGGCATTAAATATCTGAACAAGGAAGTTCAGCTGCATAATATCTCAAAAGGGACTGAAAACAGAATTAATTTTAGCAGAGGACACAAATTTATCAATTCAGTTTTTAACTCAGCCTACCTAAATCACTGAGTAAACCACAATTCAATGTCAAAATACACACATCAGCAGATCTTCGTCTGTTGAAGTCCAGCTAACAGATGAAAGTGTCAAAATTTGGCAGCTGCTCTGGAGAGGAAAATCAGCATACCCTACCAGCCATTTAAATCCAAGTTTGCAATTTTAAAGAAGTACAAGTTTACTTTTTTAAAAAGTTATTAAATTTTCCCCATGGAATTACGATTCTACAGAATTCTCCCACAGAAAATTAATATACAAAATGAGTGTAAAGATTAAACATATGCTTTAAGAAAGAGACACCAATGTACTGAATAAGTGGACTGGTGAGGAGCTAACATCCCAAGAGCCTCGTCTTTACTGGTTCTGGCTCTAGTTATTTGGTTTTGAGAGCTTTCAGCAGTTTGAAATAAAGAAATTTAAAAGAACAGCTTTTAAGATCCCCGATTTCAGAGTTATCTGCTATAAAACAAACTCTAAAGCCAAGGTTATAGTCTTGGAAGGAACCCTACTGGTGATACACAGACCACAAATAGGTAGAGCTCAAACAGATAATTTCAACATTTTTCATGGCCACTATGTGAAATCCTAAAATTGCCCCTCAAGACTGAGCAAGCACACATGTCAAATAGACTAGGGACAGATAATACAGAAAATCTTTAAGAAACAAATTATACAGATACAGGAAAAAAGAAGAATCAATGCAATTCTTTGAAGAAAGTTTCTCAAACACTCAGTGTGTTTTTTTCTAACCTGTTGCTCCTCGGCTATTGGTCTGGAATGGATTTGTTGAAGGTGCCACTGGGGCAACAGGGGCAGCTACAAATGGATTTGTGGAAGGTGTTGCTGAAAGATTAAAGACATTCTATTAAGTAAGCATTTCTCTTAACAGCCAATCTGACTCACATGAAGTCTATACAGCTTTTATACAAAGATACATAAATACGTAAAATTACACAAAAAAATCAGGAATTTATAAAAGACACACTAAAAATGCAATTATTTTGACAGTAATACTTTTTTGTTAATAGTACCTTTCTTAGCTTCATTATTCGTTGTATCGAAGTACAGCATTACCAACTAAAAATCAGAAGATTTCTTGCTTACAGTCCCCAAAGGGTGTTAGTAGCATTTACATACCTCCAAATGGAGCAGGCACACTTGAAGATGCAGGCTGTGACTGTGCAGTAGCAGCCACAGGTACTGTTCCAAAAGCATTGCTGGAAATAATTTATATAATTCATTCAATGAAGTCAGAATTGTTTGTTTAATAATTAAATACAATTTACAATTACTGATGGCCATGTAAAAGAAAGAGGATGAACACTTATGTGCAGTTTGCAGACTACAATGCACGTCCTCGATGCCAGAGTCAGACACTCTCACTAGTGCTGAGCAATGGAAAGTCATCTCCAGCAACAGCATGAGAAGGAATACTGAGCACAGCCCACAGTATAAAGGTTGCAAAGCAGAAGTCTTAGGGGCACTTGTAATACCAAGCTGCTAACAAGCATTTGGTATTTATTACTTCAGTGATCTAGAAAAGAAATGGGTGGCACCATTTACACTAAAAATATCTGAAATTTTTTTTCAGGCATGATCCTATCATTTTGAGTATGCATGCAAGTACTCTGCCTAGCAAAGTGCTACCACCTAACAAGTTTAGCATGTCATGACTAGAAAGGTCCAGAGACCATCCTGCTGATAGTATTCCTAGAATACGCTATCCCTCAGCACTGCCATTATTTAAAACAAAAGATGCAGTTTCTGTAGTACCTCTAAACTCATTCAATGCTTCCCCACTTAAATAAGAAACAAACAGGTTTGAGAAACAACTTCAAGCTACTTCTGTGCTGTTGCCACAATCAGTGTGGGGATCAGGCAGGTGGCACATACCTGCTGACATTACTGGTGGCCGTGTACGCGTTACTGGAGGTGGCCGTGGAGCTGAACACGCTGTCCAGCTCCGCCAGCGCCGCATACTTGTCCGAGGATGCACTTGACTGGTTGGGGGCTGACAACACAGGGCCTGCTGATGACACTGCTGTGCTGAAGCCACTGCCCTGCTCACTCCCACCTAGAAAGAAAGAAAGAAAGAAAGCAGATTAAACATACTGAAGGTGGTTTTAGTTTCTGTCCTGCCAACAGTGAGAACTAAATGTTCAACTCACAGTTGGTTGCAGACTTAAAAATTAAATATGTACTAAGGCATAGAGGGAAAACTGTTAATAAGCCATTAGGTATTAGCAAAATGTCCTGCATCTATAGGTACTCTGCAACCCCACAGAGCTTTTGTTTTCCTAGAAAAAGAATCCATTCATCTTCAACTAGAAAATTAACAGAACACCTAACCTCAAATAATCCATTTCAAAACAAACCTCTGCAGTACAAATGAACACAAGTTTTTACACATCATTTAAGAAGAACTACATTTGAGTAATAGAATAACCAGCTTTTTCCCCCCTTAATTTACTATCAACTAAATCCAAGTATCATTGCTACTATTTTACAAAAAACTAAAGCCAAATCTTTTTGTGTCAGAGAGGTGAAAAAGCTGCTCTGGCACCTCTTTGCAACAACTGTAGCTCTCCATTCCAGAGCATCCGCTATAGGTTTTAATACAAATATAAAATACATATTTGTATTTTTATGTTTTCATTATTGCAGAAATTATTATTTTGGTGTTTTAATTTAGAATTCTTCATCTTGATGGGAAACAGGTTCCCAAAAAGCAGTCTTCTAATGACATCCTTCTGGAATGATGTTTTAAAACTTACATCTTGCACATTAAGGGTACATTGACACAAAACTCTACTGATCACTTAGAAAAGGGAAATTTTGAAATACAGTTAAAGTACTTTGACAAGCACAGCCATCCTTGTGGTAACTATACACATATAGAATAACCATGGCAAAGAATAAAGTTTAATACCTTGCCCTGCACTGAAGATATTATCTAAATTAGCAAGAGCTGCATATTTGTCAGCTGACTGAAGGTTCAGTTTATTCACGGCAGCTTTACTGGCTGCGGTTGCTGTGGCGTTGCTCTGAGAAGCATTGAAGGCTCCAAAATCAGCACTGGAGGATTTGGGGAAGTTATCAAAGTGGGCAAAATTAGCATTCACTGATCCAGCACTTCCACCTGTAACAAATTAAGTTAAACATGATCAATGCTCCAAAGTTAGAAAGTCTATCCAACTGTAACTGATGGCACAATAACCCTATCTTTGTGGTTATGTAAGGCAACACGTTTGCCTGCCCCATCCTATACATTTAAGACTCCTTCCCATTTCCTTCAAAGTTCAGTGGGTCATCAGAAAAAAATTATAATCTATTTTTTGGACTGCACATCAGGGATAAACACTCCAAAACTTCAACACTTTAAATCACAGTCATAATCCGATCTTGAAAACTATATCCTATTTCTTAGCTGTTAAAAGTGATTTCAATAATAAAACCTTGCTAGAAAAAGATGTATTTGTCTTAATCTTTAATATTCAAAACACAGAAGCTTCATTTCCCTACCATATGTGGCAAATGAAAAGCTACTATTTGCATTTACTTAGTGGTTCAATGTTAAGTCATTTCAGATGTCAGCCACTATCCTAAGCAAAAAACAGTGCCTGAAGTCCAAAAGCTGTATGATTTCATGCCCAGGATTAGAAAGAGAAAGACAGTTTGGTTCTCTGTTCTCAAGAGTTTTAGACTGCATCCAATCAAGAAAGACGACACAACACAGCTCTTTCATAACAAGTCTCCACTGACATCAGAGATACATAAATCAATTTCAGAAATCTGATATGGGTCCACACAACTGAACTTCACATCAAGTACTATACCATGAGCTTCCATCTCTTCAGTGTCCAGACAATTTAATCTAGGCAGGTCACGTACTTAAATTTAAATGAGTTGTTCCATTAAGTGTATCTCGTTTTATAACAGTTGGTTGACGATTCCACTCATACTACAGAACTTTCTAAAACAGAAACACGACTTTCTAAAAGCATACTCAACAAGTTGAAACATATGCAACAGTAGGAATGGACGTGCTATACTACAATGGCATAAAATGAAGCAAGCTGAGTTTTCCACTGCGTGGAACTTACTGTGTACAGCCTGGAGAGGAAAAGCTGAAGTAAATTCACCAAAACTGCAGCTAGATGAAAGCGTTCTGAACGCTGGACAGCCAGAAATTGTGTGTGGGTTAAAGTTAACATAAGAAGGGAGAAAGAAAATTTGAAAAAAAAGTTTAAAACAACACCACACTCAAAAGAAAAAAAAAAAAAGGAAAAGAAAGTCAGTCAGCCAAAGATCTAGACAAACAGCAAGTGTAAACTCAAGCAGAAGTTCTAAAGTATGATCAAATTAAAGGAAAGCAAAATAAATCTTAGCAATAGGCTCTACACATGAAGTGAAACACACTGAAGTGTGTGCATATGCTACACACATGCACAGACACACACTTTTTTGGTACTGTGACATCCTTTTGGATTTACTCAAGTGGTTCTTCTAGAAAACAGTCAATTCAATACTTATTAAAAGCAGTATCGTTTATTCTTTTCATGGTTATTTCAGGTGTAGAGCTAACAAACACAGTGCCATAAATCAGACTTCTGAGTAGCATTAGGGGAAAAAAAATCAACACCAAACACAAGAATTCATTTTGAGTTTCCCCAGAGCTTCAGATGGCTTGATCGCATTAAAGCAGGCAGATGCAAGAAAAACTTAACTTCAGTACCTTCCAACATAAAGGTAAGGATTATTTCAATTAAGTATTAATCAAAAGTGCTAGGAGTTCTACCTGTATTTTGGGGCTGAAAAGGAGACTGACTTGCTGTGGGGAAACCTCCAAAATTACTCGAGCCACTAGACTGTCCAAATGCATCAAAGTTTGCAAAACCTGCATTGGCAGAGTTCTGCGCTGTAAATCGCAAAGGAACAAAACATGTTAATGGATATGGGAAATAAACACAAAAACAGATGTAGTAACTGAATTCATGGTCACGACAGCCTCCCAGGGTAACATCCTACCATGTACTTCTTTTTACATGAAGAAAATTACCTGTTATTCTACAATTGAAAGTTGTCTTTGAACAAACTTTCACAAGTCACCTTCCCAGAGCTGTACCAGTTAATGATACTTCTGTCCTTCTCCCACAAGCTGCTACTCACAACTGCATGACCTGATGGAGTCCACTTCAGCTTAACCCTAAGTGAGTGCAGTGTTGGCTGCTCAGGAAAAAACAGCCATAAAATACAGAATACCAGACAGTTTCCAAACCTAGAACTTGTGGGCTAACTGAACATTTCTTTGGGAATAAAAATTAGAAGGTATTCATATAACATACTGGCAATTCAAATTCCTCGTACACCAAGTGCTTCTTTCTCAGGTGAATTTTGGTTGGCACCACTTGAATAGTTTTGGCTAGGTTTATAAATTCATTTAACTGGAAAATTCAGTCTTTAATAAACTAAATCAGAGTACAGAAATATGGAAAATCAATACCAATGTCAAAAAGATACACTCTATGAATGCTATCCACAAAATAAAATCCAAGGAAATTTCAAACAGAATTTCAGTTTTCGCCTGCCTTTTGTGCCATACTACAGGAGAAAATAGAAGGTAACACTAATCTAATTTTGAGCAGCTGGACACTCAAGCATCTATAGATTCAACAGGAATTGCATGCCTAACTGATAAGCTCCACAGAAGCCCTTAAACTCTTACTATAAGCAAGAAAGTAACTAAAGTTATCTGTATAAAAAGGTTTGGTTTGCATTTGATTAAAAACACTTTTTCCTATCTAAAGAAAGCTCATGAAACACCTTCTGTAATAACAGATGGCAATACATTATATTTTTAGGTTAGAATTTGTTTATTCTGGAGAGATTTTGCAGATCAAGTATATACAAGGAGAAGAAATTATGCTGATTGCTTAAGTACTGTAACTTAATAGTCTGATAGTGCTAATTAAAAGCAGTATTATTTCACTTAATTTCTATTCAAAAGCATCTATACTACAGATTTATAAACTAAAAGGACATTTTAATACAAACTACTGTATTCCACAATGCAGCTAATATAAATGGAAGTGCATGTATTTTCCTTCCCAGGGTACACTGGGAGAGAAGGTGAGGTTTGGCTGGGCTCAATACCACGTTTAATGAACTTTGTGCATGGGCATTAGGTCTACAGAGCATGGTTTTGGCAGAAAGGAGCAGCCAGGGTGGTCCCTATGAGGAGAGAACAGAAGCTGTCCCCATATCTGCACCAGCTGCTGCAGCTCCAAGGCTGCCCCGCCACTGCCCAAAGCTAAGCCCATCAGCAGTGCTGGTAGCACCTCTGGGTTTAAAAAGGATTAAAAACCAGTGTGCAGCAGTTGTGACAGATAGGAGTGGGGAAAATGTGAGAGAAAACACTGCAGACACCAAGGTCAGGTAAAGGGGAGGGAAGGACATGCTCCAGGCCCATGGAGAAGATCATGGTAAAGAAGGTATCCCACTGCAGACCATGAAGGGCCACAGTGTAATGCATTCGCACTGCAGCCTGTGGAGGAGCCACGCCAGAGCAGGTAGGGAGGGCATGAGGAGGCTGGAGTGCATGGAAGCCCCTGCTGGAGCAGCTCCTGGCAGAAGCTCTGGCTAACGGAGAGCAGCCCACACTGGAGCAGGTTTTCTGGCAGGAGCTGTGACTTTGCCTGAAGGACAGCATCCCATGGAAAGGACCCCTGCTGGAGCAGTTCTCCAAGAACTGACATCCCTGGAAAGGGCTCACGTTCCACCAAGTTTGAGAAGGGCCATATCCCACTGCAGGGGAGCGACCCCACAATGAAGCAGGGGAGCAACATGAGGAAGAAGTAGTGAGAGATGAAATCTTATGAACTAACTGCAATCCCCATTCCCCAGTCCCCTCATGAGGAGGGGCTAAAATAGTCAGGAGTGAAATTACATCTCACAAGAAGGGATGAAGGTGGGTTTGATTTTACTATTCTACTCTATTATTAAGTTTCAATAAACTCAGTCAAGTCTGGTTTGCCCAGGACAATAATCTTCTCTTGACTCATCAGCTTTTTTGTGTCTTCTCCCCCTGCCCTGCTGAAGGAAGGGTGAACACACAGCCCTGTGGGCATCTGGAACCAGCAAGGTCAACCCAACACGGCATGAGAGTCAGCAAGGAGAAAAAGAACATCAAAGAGAAAGCCAGATTGTTGGAAAGTTATTTTCACCTTTGAAGTGTGCAAAGAGAAAAAGTAGGCACGAACAGACAAAAAATTACTTTTATTATATCATCTGTATTGGTTCAAACAGCATTTTATAGACTCCAATTCCAAATTCCAAAGTGTGAGTTGGTTTTTAAACCAGTAGCTTTTTAATATAAATAGATTAAGAATTCACTTTAAAAGGAAAGTGATACTTTCATCCTAATGCATCAATTGGATAGATGAGAGACTGATGTTTAGATGACCAAATAAGATTAAGTACATAAATGTCACTCATAAAATAAGGGCAAGATTATCCATTTTAACCACTCACACAAAGAGAAAACTATGTCAAGAATCTTAAATGAAGTATCTTTTGGGTCCAAATTAAAAACTGGAGTGTATTACATTACAAAACACTTCATTTTACTGCATCAGCTGACAGAAAGTATGACTTTCAAGTGAGCCCATGTTCAAACAGTATTGCTGCAAGGACTCTTCAGTACAGTATTCTGATATTAATCTTGCTTTATTTTATGCAGTAAAGTTTCGACCTTCATAAATGTGGCACAAAGGTAAAGATCAGGTAAGACTTGTACTCTCCTGCACTTGGACAATCTGTGGATTGCCAATTCCAAAATTCAATTCTCCGCACAAAAAACCAAGAACAATCCTAAGTAAGCTCAGAGACTGCAGGGGGTCGCAGATTGCTGTGGATTTACAGCTGCTCTTGACACTGCAGATCAACGAAGCAGTACAAAAGCCAGCCGGCTAAAGCCAGGGATGACAACACCAGTCATGGCAATGCCAGCTGTCCCTACAATCACAGTTGTAGGGACAGCTGGCATTGTAGTTGCACAGTTTCTTCTGTGAGGTTCACACTACCCTGGTGTGCAATAAAGGCATGAAACGTCACAAAACAGAAAAACTAAAATAAAATCCATAGACATCTACAGTAAAAAAAAATAACTATGTCAGTCTAATTTGGTTTTACTAGGTAAAGCCTCTTCTCCCATGTTTTCTGTCATAGAGTTCTGCTGTGTCACTACACCTTTTAAAAATCTTTTGTGCAGGTCTTCTATTCCATTAGTTTATAAGAAACCTACATGCCAAAATTTTGATTCATGTTTCTATTACCAATCTATAAACTACAGACAAACCAGTCATGTACCATCTTCTAAATCCCAATTTTGCAGAAATTACAGAACCTTCCAAATTAAATACAGACAGTAAATGTAAGGTCAGTATGTTTCCCCTTCAATAAGCAACGATATCCTGAACCAGCTTAATACATTAATGAACTTGGAAAGCAGAAATGTATCAGAAATTGCAGTTCCTGCATAATTTTACACCTACACTCCCCAGATTACCACACAAGTTTGTTAATATTTTCCTATCAGCTGCTGCACTCAGTAACTTATACTGAAGGATCTTAAGTTTGCTGGTCTCTTCAGTGATTTCTTTAGTTAGTATTGTGTACATGAAGGGAAAAAAGTCCACCCCCCATACACACAGCTAAAATCAAGCCCTAAAACAAGAACACCAGACCATAAACTTCAAGAAAGTAGTGCTGGACTAAGTGCAAATTCTCCCATCCTCCGCTGCAATGTGTAATTGCTAACAAAAATTACGTGTTTATACAGCTCCTTAATGAGCATTTCAAATTCATTTTTGCCAAGGCTGGCAGACAGATCAGCCCTCCCTGTGTTCCAAAGAAGGAGTCTGTAATATTTTGTTATTCATTTCACTAACACTGCCGTATACTCACTGCACACGAGCCAAGCCTTACAAGCATTTTACTACAGCAAGTCAGAAAACACCCTCAGATAACAAGTCCGCAATATACGTTCAGCTATCACACGCTCAGAATCAGGTCTGTCTTTTAGAAACTGATTTACTAGCCCTGAAACTGCTTTGGGCTCTAAAACTTACGGAAAGCAGTCATGGGAATGACCACAATGGTTAGTTTGTGATCACAAATTAACAGACTCTTTCCTCAGATCATATTTATTCTGGAGTGTTCCTATAACTTTTTATCCTTTTTAAAATTACCCAGCAGATATGTAATGGAATTTTACCTAGATTTGGAACACAGTATTGAAATACTGCTTTAGTGGAATTTTCATCTCTTAACAAGCACAAAGAATAATTAAATGTATATAAATATAGAATCATTCAGCAACAAGTTTGGAAAGAAATTTTTATAAAGAATTAACCATTCACAGCATTTTCAATAACACTATACAACACTGGCCACTCAGCACAAGTTCTCCCAGTTAAACACACCTCCAAAAAGATTATTAACATGGAATCTCATTTAAAGGATTTTACAGACTACACAGAAAAAAAATGCTGTTGCAATGTTACTGAATTCAGCCATTTAGTTCACAACATTAATTTGGATAAATAATTGGTATTTTGCTCAGCTCCTCAGGTGTGAATCTTAAGTCCCATCTGTGACACCTTATCTTGGCTGTTAACAGTTTCAGGAATGATTTGCAAGAAATCTCTCATTCTGGGTGGCTTAGCAGCATCACAGTTTCTCTCAAAACAACCAGATGAAAAGCCCATTCAGACCCAGCAGGCAAAGGTGCCTTCCCACAACTACAGTGCAAGTTAGCAACAACAAACTTAAGTGACCACAGAATTGACTTTTTCTTTAGGATACACTTCTGTGACTCTTGGTCTTTGGCTGGAAAAAAACCAAAACCCTGAGGGTTCAATACATTTTACTGAAGTCATCCTCTAAGAATTCAAGGCCTATCCCCCTTCCTCAGTCAATACATATGTTCAAGGCTTGTTTATTCTTCCTGAAACTACAGAATACTACCCACATGAGCACTACTCGGCTTTCAAATACACACATACACACAAAGGAGGAGGCCACTCTTTAAACTTGTCAAGCCTTGGTTTTTCTTTTGACAAATTAGCAGTTATTATCAATGCATGTGAACTCCTTTAAAGTCTCTATATCTGCTTGGTTTTCATGACTGCTCTTCCCAATAATTTTCAGAAAGAAAACTGAAGGTCTAATATCAGCTTCTCCTGACATTTTCTTACTCATCCTCTCATTCTCTCCCCTGAAGAATTTAAAGTTTAGTAGGAGGCAGAAACAGTGTAATCATACATATCTTAGGAAAGAGCTATAGCAACTCCCACTTCCAAAAGCAGCACTGTCAGTCTCTATGTGATCAGCCTTGAAAGAAATCTCAAGCAATGCAACACTCCTAGGGCACACAGATTACATACACCTCATGAAGTTTAGTCAAAAGTCATCAAAATTAAAACTACATTTTATACATTTAAAAGGGATACACTGGTCCAAGTACCTACCTGTATGACTGTTGAAGTGTGCAAAATTAGCAAAATTCGCTGTAGCAGTTGACTGAGGAGGAGCAGCAGCAAAGATATCTGAGCCAAGGTCACTGAGGAGGTCAAATTGTTTCTTTTCTTGTTGCTGCTGTCCTTGAGATCGAACTACAACAGGAGACTACAAACAACATTTCAATTAGCTAGTACAAAAAGGTGATATTTTACCAAACTGACATATACAAAATATTAGAAGGCTAGACTAAGCTTATATCTTTAACAAGACATTTATTCCTGAAGTTTAAGATGCTGTATGTAGCAGACGCCTTTCTCCTTTAGTATGAGGAAGACTATTTATGCTGCTAGTCTGGCTTTTAAAGGAACGCTGCAGCAGACTTACATGGTTTAATAGCACCCAGAAGAATAAAGTAGCAATATATTATTAGCAACTTCAGATTTTGTATTTGAAACTGTAAATACTGTACAAATACTACAAATACAAGCAATAAAACTTAATTTTACAAACGAAAAATAGTTATTCACTACATTCCAGAAAAATCTTTAGAATTCAGTATAAAGAGAGAAAAATTGAAGAATTTCATAGCAATGCCTGAAGTTGCAATTTTCTACTGTTTGCGTTCCAAGATGTCCATTGAAGTGTTGCCTGTATGCTGACAGCAGTTTTCAAAAAAACTGTCTTCCCTCCAAAAATCTAAGTACACAGTGTTGTTTGACTTTACATTACAGCATACAGATGTCCCCTGAAAGCCACTTAAGACAGTTTCAGAATGCATAGGAAGCAATAATAAACATGGCATGCTTTCATCTTCGTGTTCCCTACTAATCTCACGGTTAACAGCATCAGTCATGTTTTCTTGTTTTCAGATAGAAAAAACAGAGATGAAAATATAACGCATTAGGTCCAAACTTTAGAGATACTTATGCAAAAGACAATCAATTAATGCTATTGAACTGGAATACTCTGCTTACTGAAAATAACCACTAAAAATCAGTTTGGTTAATAGAAACAAACTTCATTTGGTACCTGATCTGCAAACGTGTATACACTTCAATAAAATATACAAAATACAGTGATCATGTTAGTTCCTACGGATCATAGCAGTCATTATTGCAAGAATTTTTGTGCCACTGAAAGAGTAACAAGGACTGCAGAACAGTTCTCTGCCCTCAGCTGTCATTACTCACTTGGCTAGGTGTGCCCTTGTTTAAGTGCAGTGCGGGTGCAGCTTCTCCCAGGAGAGATTTGAGTGGCTTCACCTCAGGTGTGCTGCTTGTACTACTGGCAGAAGAGCCTGATATGGATGCATGGACTGATGCCACCACCTTTGCTTGCTCTGGAGGAACATACCTGCATTCAAGAAAAGCAATGGTTTTCACAAGTTTAACAGGAGAAGTTCCACTCAATGTTCATAAGTCTGAAGTGTGCAAACTGGCAGATCTCAGCTTTGCTACTGAACCCCTGATCCTGCAATAGATTCCATCAGTAGTTTGCAAAATACCAATTCTTTAAATACGCCAGAGGTTTTTTTAAAAATGGACCAGAATTTAAAGTCATCAATATTTTTAGCACTTATTCAATATAAAACATGTCTTTCCCATCCAAATAAATCGGATGGGAAATAATAGTCTGCAAAACTGTTACTTTACACTGTTTACATGCTCTTAAGCCATTTCTGTTCCATTAAAATGAACACTGAGGAACTTCTTTAGTTTGTCTTCTCTGTTTCCTACAGGAGCTCAGAATAAAGTTCAGAAATTATTTTACTTTACAGAGCTGTGCAATCTAGCCTGAAGAGCAAACAAGAAGGGAAGCACACTCCAAATGAAAGCTCACAGTCCATCTTCACTTCTCATCATAGAGGCAATCTTTATAATTGTAAAGGTATCTTACCATCTTTTCTTTTCATATTTTTCCTGTAGAAATTCCTTTACTTTCTGTGGATCCCTGAAGTCTGGAATTGCTGATGATCTATCATCAAACAGGCCTAGCCAAATCTGTTTGCACACCTTAATTAAAAAACCACAACAACACAGATCAGAGAAAATACCTTAATTTAAAACCTATTTAAGTTTACTATTGTCAATACATTAAACCATTAAAGTGTGTGGCTGCATAATTTATATTCCAGACCGAGCTACTATAACAACTGACTGGTGCACCGTGTACTGGTCTAAATACCTGAAGTTGAAAGACCATCTGTCACAGCAGGGCAAGCAAACCCCAGCATCCAATTTCACCATCCAATACTACTTCTATAAAGTATTTGTTGAATGTACTCATGAAATGCAAAGCACCTGATTTCTACTTGTAATCTTTAAGATTCTTCTCCTTCACCTAATTCTACATATTCCCTTACTGCAGGGCTCTAACTGTTTCAACAGATTCCATATGCCCTAAGCCCCTGACAGTAGATTTTCAAGGATCCAAGGTTTAGTATTTATACTTTCAATTACTATTTGAGTACAGGAACTGTTTTTCCAACAGCCTTTGTTACTATGATGCAGTTTCTACAATATCCTATACATTTGAGTGATGGTGTGAGAGAAGGGGTAAAAGTACTCTTGCTCCAATTTCATTTTCTGATTGCAGTTGTGAGTGAGCAAAAGTTGAACCACTTGTAAAATTGTCAGCATGTTCAAGCCTCAATTCATGAGCAAAACAAGAGGAAAGGTGTTCTCAAAACTAAACAAGATGTAGGAGTTTTAACTTGAAATGTTTTAAGCCCGTCATACTATTCTGCAAGTAACCTGAATATGTCCCCAAACAATAACACTAAACATTAGCTGCCTGCAAAAATCAGAGTACCCTTTTAGAACAGCTTTCTTCCAGAGAAGCAGAGTCAAAAAAGCTTTGTTGTTATGATGCATACCTTTTCTTCTCACACCCTTTCTGAAATAGCCCTGATCATCCCTCTTACATGCCTACTACAAACATGCCCTCTATCCCTACAAGTGTCAGGTTTTCAACACTGACCCAGTGACCTTCAGGGGAAGCACAGGCTCTAACAACCAAGAGCTGAAAAACTGATTGCTCTGGAAGTTGGCAAATCAAGGTAGAGGCTATGATATTTCCACTTCAGCATCCTCCCCAAACAGGTTTTTCTCTTTACCTGGCCAGGGAGAGCTAGTTGACAAACATGATAAATCTTATAGGTAATTTCAGATTGCTCAGAATTAGAGAGATTAGGTAGACATCGAAACTATGTATTTCATACTTGATGTTTCAGTTCTAAATAGCCTGATTGCATGTTCAACACTTCTACTAGATAGAGGATAATAAGGTTGATAATAAGGACTGTTAAGTGTTGAACACTTAACAGGAAACAGATCTCATGATCAAAAGATATTTTTAAGTAAATATATATACAGCTAATTTAGAGCTAAGATCAGTAGTTCCTACCACAAATAAACTCAGCTATTCTGCATTCATTCTGCAACTGTACTCCACAAAAGGGTTAAGTTCAACACACTGATTTCAGTTCTCAAAATTAAACAGTCACTAACAGTATAGTAATAGATAAAATGAAACTTATATATTTAATACTTCTTCATACAAATTTAGAAGATAAACTTAGTCAAAAAAGTCACAAGTCTGTTCTACAGTAAAAGCTAATAGCATGAATCACTATTTTAATAGTACAAATCTTTCACTACTTTTTGCTGACAAACTGTATAAAGTCAGACTATTTATATGTGTAGCTTTAAACTTGCAGTGGATAGTCTGAGTTGGGCCAGCAGTAGTATTTCCATACTTAGATTTGTGAGTATAACTATACAAGCAGCAGTCATAAGATTGCTGGGAGAAAGAGAAGTCCTGCTTGCGACTATTTACAGAATCTCTAATTGCAGGAGTTGGTGGTGTTCAAATCTACACAGACCCCTCCCAACCCCAACTTCAGTATTGATAAGAACATCAGGAAACACTGAAGAGAAGAAACATTGTGCTTAATTTCAGACAAGCAGAAAGACAAATGTTACAACAGCCCCTACTTGATCTTGGACCCAGCACTGTAACACTTGGGGTTGTACCATGGTGTTGTAGTTTTAGTAGAGAGGAAGAAGCCATAAAAATGACTCCTGTGAAAAGTTTCTAAAATTCTTCACCATTTCCAGCAGAGCCAATCTCTGATGGCTCTGAAGATGATAGACATGTCACTGGCCATGTTTGGGCCAATTAAACAAAGTTAGTTACGCCTCTGTGATGACATATTTAAGGAAAAATCAAAACAAAATGTGCACACAGCTGCTTTTAGTTAGAGAAAGAAGATGTGAGAACATGTGAAAGAAAACAACATAAAGACACCAAACCACAACACATGGTTATCAGTTTGCATCCAGCCTGAGATGTGCAGGCAAATGACAGAGGAGGTCCCCTTCCCCACCCATGTCAGGCCATCCTTCTCCTACCACACAAAACAAGTCAGATCAAAGAAACTCAACACAATTACCATGTCACTGGTACCATTGAAACCTGGAGGAGATCAACTCACAGGAACAAACCACAACCCAGTTTTTTGCATTTCTCCCTCCCAGTTTTCTGCTTCATCTTCACCCTGAAGTGCCTACACATTTGGAGTAAGGGGAAAAGAAAACAAACAAAAACCCCCAAAACAAACAAACAAAAAACAAACCAAAACAAACAACCCCTGCAACAAGAACAAACAATCCAAATGAAAAAACCCCACCACAGCTCCATGTCAAAGTCTCAGGCCATCATGACCACTAGAGATGATTTCTATAAGGATTCAAAAAACAAGGTGCTGGGTGACTTTAGATCATTACCAGCTACAGAGCTACAGTAGATCCAGTTTTATGAATATGCAAACAGGAATGGAGGTGGACTGTGCTGAACAAACACCTGTTAGTTTAAAATGATGCAAGCTTCTTAAAGGCATCAGCTCTTGCCATTGCATGTTGCGGTGTGCTGTTGGCCAGGTTTCAGTTTTTCCTCATGGCCAGGCACTGCTGTCTTCCCCCTCCTCCCCCCACCCACTGTCTGGTTTCCCCCCCCGGAGAACTCTGTGTTTTGCAATCCTGTACAAAGCCCGCCAAATTCAAACCTCACACCCCTACCTCATAGGATGTTTGTATCCTCCCCCGCCCCCTTGTGTTGGTATATATGTAACTGTAACATGCCATGCCAGAGCTTCCCTGGCAAAATCCTGGTGCCTGAATAAACCATCTGGGAATCCCCTCCGATTGTGTCTCCTTCCTCGGTGCACCTGGAACACCGGTGGGTTAGGTGAAACCTTGTTGGACCTTTGTCAGCCCTCCCACACCCCCAAAACAGCCCGGCAGCCCCTGAAAAGGCAGGCAGATGCCCAGTGCCCCCGCCGGCAGCATCGCGGCAATTGCATTGCAATTTCTGCAAACCTTCAGAAAGCAGGCTTCCAAAAGTGTTTCCTGGAGCAACTAATTCCTTCTAAATACCTAACCACAAAAAGAAGCAACAAGTGAAACACGCCTTAAATCATTACCGTAATTAATTTAAACAAACTGCCGGACTTGCTGTGTTTCTCTGTTGCTGGTAGCAGAGAGAGCAGTTTTACAAATGGGCAACATGCAATCACCAAGCCAAAGAACCTACTTAGTCACATTCACTTCAGCAAGAAGTTCTCATTGTACCTGAGTCTGACTGCAGGAGCTATACAAACACAGTGTAAAACATTTACCACACTAGGATGCAAATTAAATTTCACGTAAGTTCCTTTACCTAAAGGGTTATCAGAGAAAGTACAATTCCTTGAAAGTTCTTAAATATGAACAAGTCTTAAAACCAAAAGCAGACTCCCGCAATAGGTTAAGAGTAGTTTGGATTTAGTGGGAATGATGGAAAGGAACCATAAGACTAAGTGGGTGTACAACATGACTGGAATACAAAGAGTAAATCACATCCTCATAAGGGCATTTCAGACCACGCTTATGCCAAAAAAGGCTGTTTTGTCTTCCTACTACAGTTAGACTTGATGGTCTTAAAGGTTTTTTCCAACCTACACAATTCTGACTAAAGTCCTTTAGAAAGCCATATTTTATGAAGCTTTAGTAGCACACAAGAAACCATGAAAAGGCCCATATTTCTGTCTGAAGTAGCACACAATGCTTTGAAAATCAGCAGCCGTTCCAAGCAGGCATTCAGAGCCCAATAAAAGGCCCATTGTCTTTCCCTGTTTGCTGGTGACCTGTGTGCTCTGTCAAGCTATACTTCTGCTGCTATCATCTGACTTGACAGGAATCCACAACACTGCATTGATTATGCTTCAAGTGAGCCACAAAACACAATTTTCAGCCATCTAAAAAAACACAAATGGCAGAGTGCTGGGCAATCCCATAGGATAAAATCAAAACTGAAAAATCAAATTTGCAAAATACTGTTGTCAGAGACAGAACTCACATCATGTAACTGTGCTTTTTTTGAAGTATTTATCTTTCCATAGTCATTTTAAAGTAAGTCACCAACAGTCCTGAATCTTGTGCAAGGAACAAAGTTTGCTGCAAGAAACTTTTTCTTTTGCTGTATTTTTATTGATCGGGCCATCACTTTTTTTTGTTTCAAAGTTATTCAAAGGTTACTCTTATGATAAATATCAAGAAAATTTATGCCATACAATTTGCTGTTTATGGTGGCGAATGATTACTCAGCATTTATACCTTTGGTACCCTGATTACTCCCCACTAATTCACCATTTGAAATGGACAGAGACCAAAAGATTAATTACAACAACAACAAAAAATAGCACAAGTATAGCAATATGAGACTGGCAACTTTAGTTGCCAACACTTCATGGTGAGCTCCAGTGCTATGTTCTGTCTGGCCCAAAGCTGCCCAGGCAGGACACCTGAACAGCACAGTTACTCCCAGAGTTATTCAGCACAGTTATTCCCAGCATGTACTGACTCTTGCAGGGCATTACTTGCAGAACATGGGAGCAGGAAGGAACTGCAAAACGGCATTAAAGGAAACATAAACCTGCACAAACCCAAGCCTTAAGTAAGCAGTTGCTCTACTAAACAGAGTTTTCTTGTCATTTAAAACAAACTAACCATTTGGAAAAAAAATTCCCAGGAAGTAATTGTTCTCAATTTTTGGTTATTTTGAAAACGTATGCCTTGAGAAATTAGAATTTGATAACCCAAAGAGCATGTATTTCAAACTACCTCTCTAACTGCTCCATATATAAATCACATTTGCAGAGCTCATTGAGAAAATGCTACTGCTCAAATTTCGTTTTCCATCTTTAGCCCCATTTTAACAGAATTACTCATTCCTTTGCTTTTACAGATAATACATGAAGCACCATCCCAATTCACCACACAATTACAAAACACTACTATTAAGATATCAGGCCTAAAAACTCTATGGCTTTCTGAAATCCTTCTACATTGTACCATCTCCTTGGGAATACTCCAGTTCAGGCATTTAATATTAATATTGTTCTTTCTTGCAACAGCAGCACAAATAAGCCTCTGCTCAAAAGCTCTGTTTATTTGCCAAAAGCTTGCTATACTCCTCCCTTTGATAACCACAGCTCTATCAAACAAAATGCTCTGCTTAGAGAAGAGCCTAACAAGCTGGAGCCAAGAGTAAACACTCAAGTTATGTGGAAGCCCCTAGAAACAGTGGAATATATCCAACAATCCATAATCATTGTCTACTGTCCCTGAGAAGTATAATTAGTCTATGTCCCACTGGTTCACCAATGGAGCACGGGAAAAAAAAGGAGAGCATTGAAGTCAGAATGACTAAGTGTATGCAGCATTTGAAAGTCTACTTTTATTGAAGGGTTGACAGAAGCAATACTTTGGAGTTTTGCCCCTACTACACTCTGGGGGCTGCAAAAATCAAGATGAAGTTTTATTATGTCAGGTAACAGTAACGAAATAACAAGATTCAGTAGCTGTCTTCATGAAATTTAAAAGTTCATAAGAATCCCTTTACAACCACTTTGGGAAGGATAGTACCTGTCCTCTGCCAACATGCTCCAGTTCTGCAAGGGATATCATTAGACACTTGGCAACCAGATACTGGGACATTCAGAATTAGATCAGTAAGTACAGCATGAAGTAAAGAGGGAAAGAGAACCACAACCAGCATCAACCTACTCACCATGACCTAGATAAAAACCCAGGAGGTAGCAAGGCAGAAACTGTGAGTTGCTGTAACTTAAATATATCATCGAAAGGAGAAATTGGGTCAAGTGTATATTGTATATTATAATAAAGTCTTTATTTCTCTTCATACCATTGGTTTCCCTGAATCTGCACTCCGCAGTTATTCCATCTGAGGGAGAACTGTTTTTCCTAGAGTAATTATATTTACGATACATTATGTTTTCCATACACTATTTACATTCGTAGTCCTACACTGAGTAATTACCCTTGTTTTCAGCTCTGACAGAAAGCAACAAAAAACACATCCCATTCAGTGCACATCTGGCACACCACAAAAAAAAGTTAATCAGAAAGGCTTCTGATTTAAAACTGAGCCTCCAGTAACATTTCATGCTTTCAGGAGTTCCAAGCAGGGCTCAAAGGCTAAGAGAAAAATACATGTACCTGTTTTCCACAGAAGTTTAGCTTTTGCTTTGCTTTTAGGTTTGTTGATGTGTTTGGGTTGTTTTATTTTTTCCTGTGTGTTTGTACAGAGCTGGGCATGTGGGGAAGAACAGGCACACTAAAAACCTACTAATCAAGAAGAGTCAGCATTATCCATTTTGCAGAAACACTAAGAATCAGATTCCAGTTATTTCTCTTCCAGCCATGTCATAACTATTTCACTGATTGAGATCTCCAGTGTGTGTGGGAAGGTGGATATAGGAGAGACAAAGGCCTTCTGCTTACACAACACATTGAGCCACAACACTAGAGAAACTCCTTTTAGCATAGTTGTGCTAGTTAGGAATAATAAAAATTCCATCAGGCCAGCAAAGTTAAGTTCTTGCTCATGAAGCCACCTGCTCTTGTATGCAGCAAAGGCAGTAAGGCAAGGAAAAACTTTAGTAGGACATGTCCTTCTGGTGATAGAAGCTGCACTTAAACTAGGAAGAGTACTTGACTTACACCACTTCTTGAGACCCAGACATACCACTGCATAGGAAGATTACACATCAGTCTAGTTTAAAAAGCTCTAATGAGATATTACCTTTCAGGAGACTAGAAAATGCCAAATTAGATTTCTTCTTCTCCCCCTCCCTGCCAATAAAATATCCTCAGTTATGCACCAAATGTAATGCTGACAGTGCAAAGAACTGCACATTACCACACAAGAAAACTATGTTCCAAAACATAACACCCTACAGGAAGAAAGACTTGGACACAGTTTCTTTATGTAAGCAAGTTATAGCTTTGTTTAGCAGTTCTTCACTTCTGATGTCAATATTATTCATTAATCTCTGTAGGTTAAAAGAATTTCCTACTGCCAGCATACTGACTTCAAAGGTAACTTAGGTCCAGAAGTTATAGATGTTTCATAAGCAGAGTGAAGCCAGTGAATCCTGCTAACAAAGACATTGTTCTACACACAATCAGCTCATGTTTCTCTGTGTCGTATTAGCAGAACCAGCAGTGTACTACAAGGACAACTGACTGCACAGCTCATGCTATCAGGACTCATCAGCTCCGGCTTAGGACTGCTCCTTCCACTCCAGGGTTTCCAGGCCACATTCCATAATAAAGGAGATTCTAGGGAAGCATTCTGTTCTGGCCTAACACCAGCTCTGAACCAGTCTCAGGACTGCTGCCAGTTCTGCAAGAGTGCAGGAAACAAGGGCTTGCACAGGTGCTATTGAGAGTCAGAAAGATTGGCACCAAACCAAAATTCAGCACTATTAAAATAACTCCAAGCAGCTGAGCATACCTGCATGCATTCCACTCCTTAGCTCAGGTAAACATGGTCTTTACCTCAGAGGAACACAGATTTTCTAAATACAAGACCAACAAGATCTTTTCCTTCAACCCCACGCATTTTAGGATGGGCTATTTGGAAAGGTTATAAAATACCTGTCATTTTTCAAAAGGGTAGGAGAAAAATTAACTCTGTAACTGGTTTGCCTCATACTATTTTTCAGCTTAGGGGGAAAGTTTCTGAATAAACATTCACAGCTATAATGGTAACAGGAGATTAGCATCACCTCCACTTTCTGCAAACAGCAAGTTCACTTCCTACTACCACTGCACAACTGAATCAGAGGTTTAATCGTGCTAGCATCATTTGAAGATGAGCATTCAAACAGAAACATCTTCATATCACTCTCTCCTCGTTATTGTTAACATGAAAATGTGAAAATATCTCACACTGCTCTCCATGAAGACAGCAAGGAGACAAAAAACCCTACCCAGTGAGTCAGAATTGCCTTTGTCCTTCAAAGGGATTTCAGAAGGCACTTGAGGAATGTCAGCTGGAAGAAGCCTCCATTCTCATTGCAGTGACCTAATTCCAACATTAGCAGAACTGGAGTCTGGACATCTCTTTATATCTATAGATGAGTAAGCAACACCAAAATATAGGTGTCTTCTACTACACTAAAAGGATTTAAAACTCTGTTTGAAGCAGTAAAAACTCATTTAAAATAAAGTTCCAGAAAGACATTTCTTAGAATGTATATATAGAGGAAAGCAGATGGTGTCTCACCTAAAGAGCCACTCTAAATAACCTCTCCCCAAAGCAGTGGCTTTGCAGAAGCCTTTCAGTAACTGAATGTTTTACCCATGTGTGCCACAAAGAGAGTCATTTACAACAACTGGGGAAAAGTTAGTATTTTAAATATTAGGAACTGTTTCGGGTTTTTTTCTTTGTTTGGTTTGAGTGGTTGGGGTTTTTTTTGTTTGGTTCATTTTCTGGGTTTTTTTAGAGAACTTCAACCTCATACAATACACTGACCTTTTAAATACCCTTTAAAGGAGAGTGGAAAACTACTTCCTCTAAGAACAACTCAGCACCTTAACTACTTTATTTCATGGAAGTTTTCTCGCTATATTACTTTATATTCAGAACAAATCCGTATCATACAGCCAGGATCTCATCTGGAAGTAAGAAAGGTTATCACAGAGGCCTTGGCCATGCTGGAGAAAAACTAGAAGAAAAAAGTGGGAATGAAAGTATTTTAGAAGTTACAGAAAAATGGAAGTTAAACACGACAGATTGCAAAAAAAGTTGAGCTTCTTTTTACATGCATCACTGTAGAATTGCTTTAATTGTTAATATTACAATATCAGACAATTCCAGGCTTGAAAAGTCTTATTTTAGGAAATTTAATTTCTCCCTATACATGTAAGAGCCTCCTATGGCGAACAGCAAGCTAAGCAAAAAAAGGGTTTTTGTGCGGTCAGATGAATTTCATCTGCCCAAAATATTACCTTATCTGCAGACAAGTATTCCAAAGTCCAATACCAACAAGAAAAAGCAACATGCCTATTTAACTACTGCAATATAAAGTACAACGAAGTGAAAAGATGTTTAACTAGGTTTTAAACTTCTAACAGTGTTTAAAACAATAATCATTTCTGTTCAATATTTGAGCACTCCTTAAATCTACTATCTGCACTTACAAGTGTCTATTCATTTATTCTACTTTAGAATTAAAGCAATAGTCAGCTACCTAAAACTAAAGTCAGGAGGACATCTTCATTTATGGGGCAGCTCATTTAAATCATTGCAATTTTCTAATTAGTGTACTACAAGTGCAAAGACCCCCACTTTTGAAACAGAATAGCACTGCAGACATCTGTGAACTTTTTTATGTGAATAATAAATTATGAATCAACTAAATCATTATGATTGGCAGACTAGTTATGGCTATAATAAGGACAACCACACTCATCAGCTGAGAAGGGATCACTTAAGGTTCCAGATCAGTGAAAACAAACTCACAACACTCTCTAGACATTGCAGGTTCAGTAAAAAAAAAAAATTAAAACAAATGCAGGGGAAGGAGCTACATACACACGTTTTGCTTTACACTTCATGAAACTTAAAGCAAAGCTGGAGTTTACAATCTAATCTCATGGAAAGAGACTCCAACACACTCTGTGTGAATCCACAGAAGATTCTGTATTACACTTCCCCATGCAAAAACTCAGCAATATGTTCTACATATATATACATACACATGCAACACTCTACATTTTTAAAAACCCAACCAACCTAAGCCATCAAGAGTATTTTATAAAGTCTGAGAGAGTTCAGGCTTTGTTCCAGTTCTGTCTAGAGGAATCATCCACTAACAGTCATTTCAACAAATAATGCATGTTTACCAGGACAGAAAAAGAAATTGCTACTTCTATTTTCATTCTTCAACCTGACAGTTATGAATGGGCCAACTTTAAGAAAGTTAAGTATCAGCATTTTAGTGAATGATGGGATTTATCCCCACAAAGCTTCACAAGAGCACACTAATAAAATACTCTCTAGCGTACAATCAATAGTTTTACTAAACAGGATATAGATGTAATCAATGTGAAGCAGAACTTTATCTAGTTTGAACAGAGGCAAAATCTGCCTCAAAAATCCTCAAGGCTACAGTATGGTATTGAAACACAAATTTCACACTCAAATTGAAGACAGCAACAGCCACATCCAGTGCTTAAGTGGTCCATGTGCTCCCATAGAGCCAATCCAACATTTACCTCAGATTTTTTCTCTGGTAGAAAGAACAAAAAGTAAGTATGCTAGAACTTGTCCTCTTCAATGCTGCCACAAGCCAGTCACTAGATACATCACTAGAACAATTTCTCCCTTTCCTTCCTCTCTCCAAGAACATTCAACATGGATATACTTTTATTAAGTAAAGAGGCTATTAAAACTACTAGAAGACTTTCTCACATCTACTGTGAAGAAATACAGCTACAAGCAGGAAACACTGCTGCAGTCAGTTTCAAGTTCCGAGCTTGCAGGAAAAAAAAAGATGGCGGCTGCGTATTGCCTTATGCAAAATCAAAAGAAAACCCAATTCAGAAATACTGATCATGTGAATCTGGATTGTCTGGGTTGGGCAATAACATTATGATGATCAGCTACACAATGAAACAAGCTCTTCAGAAGCCTCATTTCAAATTATGTTGGCTTCAAAAGACTTCTGTCTAGCTTTGGCTAAAAAAAAAAACCCCCAACAACCTAAATTTTCCTTAAGTAGTATTTTGAACTTTAATACTGAAGTGCCAAACCCAATTTATTCTCCAAATAATACTTACTTCATTTCCATGTTTCTGCAGAAATTCTATTTCCTGTTGTGTGAACGTAGTCATTGAAATCGACTTCACTCTGTGGGGTGGATTCAAGCCCCGCCTGAAAGAAGCAACAAGTATTCAGCATTTGGAAAATCTGTCATCATACGATCACATTTAACACCACAGCTAGAAGTCAGTCACTTCTTAACTTAGGAGCCACCTCTGTAAAACACACTCATTCTTGGTACTGCCACACAATTTAAGGCTGTGTAAGCTCTTCTCAAAATAACACTCAGGATACAAAGTTGAGTAATAGGACTTCAGGGGAGACCAATGTTCACAATTGCTCATGCAAACTCACTCTGGCACTTTCTATGCAAATTTAAGAAAACAAAATTAAACTTTTTTTTTTTTTAAATCCTAATCTGCTTCACCCTTCTCTCTATCTTTCATCTCTCACTCTTGGGTCCCTTAGTTGTCGTTTCCTTTCCCTCCAACTTCTTCCTCACTTTGATCTCTTATTACAACTTCTATCCAATAACTAGAGTTCTTCAAGCTAAACTCCCCAGCTCAGTCTTTTTCTCTTGCTTTAACCTACATTTCCTGTTTCCTCACAGCATCTTTTTCTAGTTTACTTTTTGACTCTGCACTCACAGGGACTTCTTCCTCTTCCTAAACACCACAGAAGTAACCACAACAAAAGCAAAAAGACACTGGTTTTAGAGTTCTCTCAAATGAGAGATACCATTGCTAATGCCACAGCTCGAAATGTAAGCAGCTCTGCCTTAAGCCCAGACTGGCACCACTCACATTCACGCCAGGCTGCTGCAGCAGGGCCAGCAGAAACACCAGGCACTTGTGCTGCCACAGCCTGACATTGTCAAACCCAGTTTAGTCACAACCTGCAAGCTCAAGAGAGAAAACCTGCTGAGCAACAGCACCAGGGTAAGAAAAAGCTTGCTTTCTTTCCAAGCTCTTTCTTTAAATGCATGCTAACTACTGCTTTTGCCCACAAACACAACCAAAACCAAGCTGTGCTTTGTTCAGTGAATGCAAGAACTTTACACCCCACATGTGCCACGCAGTGGAGACACTCACTCAGGCAATACTACAGGGCCAGTGAACACTCTGGTTAATCAGACCTCGCTTTCTGAAATACCATCTTAAAAAACTATTAATATACATTAACCACGAGATATCAAAGCACACAAGCCTTCCAGGGATGTAATATGGGCCTAACAAATAGCTAAGAAAATCAACTGATAGCTGTATTGCTTGTTTCTACACTTTTAATTCTAAATTTGGTTAAGATTGCTGTTAAGAACTAAAAAAAAAAAATCACTGACATCTAATTTAGGTTTTCTTTAAATTCCACTATTATCCCAATAACATTAACTATAAATTAAATTGTTATCCATCAGAACAGCCTATGACAAAAATCTGATATTTCAAATATTAATGTTATATTCAACTTTTACAGAAATATTTTAGCACTTCAAGTTTTCCAAGTAAGTCTAATGGGAAAAATATTGTTGTGCATTTAGCTTGTAAATTCACCTTCACACCTAAATTCAAGTGTACCTGTAAGACAATTCTGATCCTGTGTTAAAAGATCCCCACATGTTTAATCAAAAGTTGAATACTGGTTAGAACACTAAGCAGTAACATTTTAGCCTAAGTTTTATGAGAAAACAAATTTGAGATAATCACTGTTTGAAACACTTTAATTGTACACAATTAATTGTAGTTTGCTAAGAAATGTAGTGATTTTGAGAACTTTAAAAGCAGAAGTCATATACAAACCGAGAGGCATATGAAAATTAGTCTTACGGAATACTCTTTGCCTCAGCAAATTTTTGAAATTGGAGCAACTGACATTAGACTCCACAGTTCAGCACCTTGACAAGAAGGTAGATGTTCCATTGAAGTTGGTGAGAGGTTTTTAAGAGAGTTGATGAAACTATTTTCTCTCAAAATGTTTAAATTTCTTGGTAAATTAAGATTACCAGTTTAACATCTTTCATCTAGCTGTATCATCTACATCACAAATAAATTACACTTATTAAAATACTATAGCATTATCTAAGATTTTTTTAAAGTAAGTACTCATTTCAAGATGATGTCATTTAAAAGAAATCTGTCAGAGTTCTATGCAATTAAAATTCATTGTTTCAGAGCTGGTGCTAGGATTAGGTTTGGTTGTTCACGTTTTGTTTATTTTGGGGTTTTTTAAAAAACCACCTTCTTGGTCTGTGCATGTAAGTAATTACATTTCACTAAATGGCACTGTAGCATCATGTATTGAGTGATAGCATAGAAACAAAGATGGCATTCACCTGGCATTTCACATAAATATGGTCCATCAAATGTGATATGACAATTACCGTCCCTTGCTTTTACAGTAAGTATAAAAGCAGTTCTGTCTACCTTTGTTCAATTTACCCTCCTGCTAGTAATTACACTAGCAGCACAGTTAGACACTTGTAAACTATTTAATGGCTATTTAAAAGCCAGAGCTATTCACTAACACATTCACATGTTTCTCAGCACAGGCAGTATATCTCAACTCTCCCACTAGCTCCTGCTGGAAATTCCTTTTTGCACTAAGTAGAAGTTTAAGTGCTCTGTTATACCTGTTATTTGCAATTTAAAGGCACTGCACCAGTTAAGATGTACCTACTCTACAGTAACCTACCTTCAGAGCATTTCCATCAGCAAACACTGATACCTTCAAAATCTTCAGGTCTAGTAAGCAGCAATATTAAATGTGGTTGAGGCCTAGATAAGACTTTGTTAAATCTTACCAGAGACCTCCTCCATGCCTCTCTCTCCAGTGAAGAGTTCAGATTATAAAGTTCCCTGATATACACATTATATCCACACAGGATAAGATGAATTCACACTTCTCTTACACAGTCCTGCTAAAAGGAGGAAGACATCCCCCGCAAAGGTCAGGTCACCACACAGAGGTGCCAGGTATCTGGCATGATGAAAGAGAGCACGGCACCATATCACTGGTCCAGGAAAACTGGAAATTCTGAACAAAACTTTAAGAGCCATAATATAAAGTAAGCTATCAAGCTGCAATACTGTACATACAAGTATTTATGTCCACTTAATATGGCAAAGGGTGGAGGGCACCTATGTAAAGCTTCCTCTTGTGCTAAAGCAGCCTAAGAAGTCAGTCCAGAACAAGGAATTCAAGATAAGAAGCTGCACACAAACACAGCCCAAACATATGCATTATCTTCCTTAGATATTACTTTGCTTCTACCATTAGAACAGCAAACACTCTATTTTTTTTATGATTTCTAACTAACATCCATGAATTCCCTGGAATTTCCCTAAAACAGAGCAGTTGTGGGATTTTTGGAACAGAATTCAAAGACCCTTCCTTACCTACAGAGATTATTTAATGACCCAAATGATTCACAAACAGCTCATCTACATACGGGGAAGCTTATTGGTAGACAGCCAAGTATAATTATCCCTTATGAAGAATTAACAAACCTCCTTTTTCATAGAAAAACGTTTCTTTCCTTGTATTTGACAAGAGTTTCACACAGTTCTAACGTTTTATAGTGCTCCCTATTTAACAGGGGACAGAATGGATTACAGTCCCTTAGTGCAAATTATCCATGCCAACGTTTAAATTGACCCTGAACAAATATTTGCAACCTGCCCCTGTGCAGCGGTACCAGTCACTCCCTTCGCTACACCAGAGCTCCCGAGGAAGGCAGCAATCAAACGCTACCTCAGCACTTAAACTAGACTGTAGCTCTCTCCCAAGAGGCCCTGGGGAAAGATGACAGAGTAAGACAATTCTGCCATCTGCTCTTCTCCAGCACACCAGAGCTAGAACATCCCACACAGAGATCCCACTCATCACTGCCAACTTCTTCACGCTCAGCAATGGTTATTTCCGTGGAAGTGCAGTGTGACCAGAGCTTCCAGCCCAGAGACTGTTCTCCACTGACCCTCACTGAGTCACAGCCTAACGTAGGGGCGGCTTCAGAGAACATGAGACCTCTGTTCTTCAGAGGGCATTGTTAAACTTGTGTTCTCACAAACAAAGGAAGCTTTAAGGCCACTGACACAGGATTCTGCAGTGTGGCAACTGAAACATTAAACATTCAAAACACAGTCAACAAGCAGTGGATATTTGTTACTAACATAATTTAGCAGCAAATTATAGTTGAACTTGTGATTGTTGGCAGAGCAGCCATTCCTGCAATAATCTCAAATAAGAGTTGGCAAAGTTGTCTGCAAAGGCCAGGGCTGGGAGGGGAAAAAATCTAAAGAGTGAGCGCTGGAGGAACAGAGGGTCCCTGTCATGGGACAAATGGTGGGCAGACGGCTCTCAGCACTGCTATGTCCCCTGGATCAGATTTTAACACCACCTCCAGTCTAAGCCAGCAAAATCTGATCCCCGAAAAAGCAGGAAGTTAATGAGGCAAGTCAAACGCCGAGCCATCACAGAGCACCCCACATCCCCAGGGGTCCAGAAAACAAACACAAGAAAATCCAATGTCACAGCATTTGTTATTATTTCTGTGCTACTGTAATTAGCAAAAGAAAATAAGCAGCACTGGCCATTCCTGATACTTGTAGACCTCCCTGGAGACCCTCCACCATCTCACAAGCTCATTTATTTTTAATAGCAGAAGACTCATACACACATTTTTCAGCCGAGTCAAGGTTGATTAAAGTTTTTTCTTAAAGATACCCAAACATACTTTCTGAACTGCACAGTGTTCACTGTGGTATAGAGACATTTTCTTTGCTCTCCTGCCCTGAAACTGAAAACAAGAAATATAGTAATATAGAAAATACCCTTAAAAATAAATATATACACACAGAGAGACACAGAACACATTAAATCATTTTCCAAACAAGCTCCGAAGGCAAAAAAAGGACTGAAAAGTCATGCTAACACAATCACCTTCACTCTAGAACTGTTTGCTTAGACTATTTTTATTTCTGCTAAACTTCTTCTAGGGAAAGGACAATAATTCACCACCACTGCAAAGAGATGTTATAGTTTGTTAGTAATCTGTCATCAAATACTTCCATCTGGCTGATACAGAAGTCCCTTACCCATGAAAATTTTAAATTTAAAATTTCAATTAGGAGCATTACGAGCAGCCAGAAAAAGGCTAATAATTGCAACAAAATAGCATAAAAGGGCTTTAGCATTTCTCAAAGTACCTATATGTTCTAAACATCCCCTGTTGCCCTGTCCTGGACCAAGACAGAAGTGTAAACATCTGAACAAGAGACTTCCTTAATAAGTTGGGAGGGAGAAGTTAAGAGGGCAATGAGAGAAAGGATAAGAGTGCCTTAATTATCACATTAGCAGATATAAAAAAGAGTAAAGATTAAATAAAAAAAATTATATATTAAAAATATGTACAAGTGGACTCTTAATCAAACAGGAATATTTTCCATTAGTGAATTGAAAAACATGTTCTTTGTATCAAAGTTGGGAGCAGGTTGACCGAGAGTGCTACAGAAGTGCTTGAAAGCAGAGATGCACAGACAGCTGAGATACAAGGCAGAGAGGCATTTGATAAGACAAAGGGAAGGATGTCACTGTCAGCAGGCCACGTGGGAGCATCCAGGAAAACAATACTCATAGCTACCAACATAATCCTTTGAATCAAAGGACTTCTGTGCAACCAAAAGAATCTCCATGCCAGCATTTCCCAACATGCAGGTTTGCTGTAATAAAGAGAAATCTTCCCATGGTATATGACTGTAATCCTTGACTTGAGCACACTGCTCCTCCAGAGCATCTCCTCCTGCTCTCAAGGCAGAAATGACTGTGTGTGTAGTTCCAGATATCCGATATTCTTGTACAGCAACAAAAAGCTCAATTAGCTAGCATGATGCCAGTGCACTCCCCCCCCCCTCCCCGAAGAATTTAAACACAGGGGACAAGCGGAAGCATTTTAAGAGGAAGAACATTCACACCACTGTGCATGAACTGTCTCCTGCACGCACCATTCTGCACAGCAAAACTTCTGCTCTGGTAAACCTGACCTGATAAGGTCACTTAAACCGCAGGTATTACAGAAAAAACCTCCTGTCATTCATAGTTCTGACTTGACAAGACTCACCTTCAAAATTTAAGTCAGAAACAGATCTTTTTAGCAAAGCCACTACTTCTGTCATCGTTTTTGGCAGCATCTGAACAAGCTAGACATACTATTTTGGGAAAGAGTAGAGGGAATAGTAGGTTTTTAAAGCTAAACCTAGTAATACATGGCACCACTCTTTTGATACACATGAAATACTGAAAGGTAATTCAGGATGGATCCAGAACTAAGGTTTTGGATGTGAATAGACAGTCCTTGCCAGGACAACAAATAAAAACTTCAGAAACGTGTAAAAAAAGTTATACTACAGTTTTTAAAAGTTTAGCGTTAACTGTATCTAGAATAACATGCCTATTTAAGATGATACTGATGTTAGCAATCACTTTTAATTAACTGAGAAACCTTTCTGAAGGACACTTTTTAATCTACTAGTATTTTAATCTTGTATTGGGCACTTCATACTTGAAAAAACTAGTCTACTTGACTCCAAGAACACTTCCTGTACCAGATTAGAAAAAATTAATTAAAACAAGAAGCAATGTAAGTCATTCACATAGCATATAAACAAGATAAAGTACTAAGATTATTAAAGCCTTATAGTAAAGCAAGTATTATGAGGCAGAACGCAAACAACCATTAAGAGCTACAGAAGCAGCCGTACTTTTATACTTATTTGCCATTATGTTCCCCAGTCATTTCCCTACACTGTGGAATTCTACAGTGAAAAGTATTTTGAAATAAACAAGCTGTATGAAGGACTGTTCTGACAGAAGTGTTAAAAACAAGTTTCTACTTATGAAACAGACATGACCTACACCAAGTCTCATCATGAACAAAAATATCCCACTGGCTAGGTCCTAAGGTGTCAACCAATGCATATGATCCTGCACATACAATTTATGGAAGCTTTTCCAAGTTAGCATGAAAGAATGAGTCCAAATTAATTTCAGAGGGAAGCTTTAAGTCCTCTTAACAGTCCTGTACTTCAGCTGTAAGTGTAGGTGTTACTAGCTCTAAGAACCAAACACATTGTTTGTGGTTGCTTTTTTATAGCAAGACAAAAACACTGAATATTTAGAATGAAAGAACCAGGAATACCAATACATTAACCATGTTTTTGCAGAAAGTCTTCCTCCTTTAAGCACAGTAACATCCAAATGATGGTCAACTTAACATCAAGTGGCAGCTGCCCCCTGCTTATGAGCTGTTTCACTGCCTGTACATCCTTTTGGTCCCTGTAAATTGGACTATGCACTTTAGCAGTCCATACCCCCCAGCCAACAGATAAATGGAACAGACCCTTCTGAACCCATGCTGAGCATCTCAGCAGCATTCACAGTATATTTGTTTTTTAAGGTTAAGAAGCCTGAAAAATAAAGGCAAACACTCTCATGGTGCAGCTTTATCATGCTGTCAGTTTAAACCAGTAAGAACAAGTGCAACCGTTAAATAAGCTCAGTGCAGTAGCTTAAAATAGTTTCACATGCCAGCACAAATAACAGTTTGCTAAGAGAGCAAACAATAGCCAGGACTGGCTGACTGAGTAGCATGTATGTGTGAAAAACTAGAGTCCCTTTTCCATTTCACAACCTAAATGTATTTTCCGTATTTGCATCATCTGTTCAGAAGTCTACATAAAGTAGAAGAACTCCAAGTCTAATTAGCTGTCTATTAGGATAAAAGGCTATTTGTTCCATGTAAATTCAGCAAAGAACTACCATATTTGCTTTGTTTAGTATTTCAGTATAATTACCAACTTTGTTCTAAAACACCAGACCTTACTTGGAAGGCCTGTTTGGGGTAGTAAGGGGACAGAAATTAGTTCAGGCTCCTGAATGCCTTTTATGAACTCAAACCCTTACAGACACCAATCTGTATCCTTTGACATACTATTTATTATTTCTTTGGTTACTCTTTGATTCTGCTCCATTCCATTAGCACAATGCTACAGAATCATATAAAAGCAAACAGATATAGCTAAGGAAACAGTAGCACTGGAGACATCAGAGTCTTCACCCAAATTATGGATATGTGACTGAAATTCACAACTGACTGAACTCAACTCTTAGTTTCATACACACTATCTCTGGGGAGGATGGGTGGAGAAGGGAGGAGTAGTGGGGAGGCCCATACAGGAATGAGGAACAGGAAAAATGCAATCACTTTATCAAAGCCAACCCCTTTCCAAGGTTTATATATATAGTTTGTAGGAAATAATCCATGTGAAGTGAAAAAAATCCAACTACCTTTTCCTTTTCCGATCAAGTCTCTTAAACCACTGGGGCTAGAGTTTATCGACTGAGATAGAGATTAAAGAGTCGTCTTGCAAACTACCACCAACCATAACTTGATACACATAAAGCTATGTTGGTGGTTTAACTTAACGTTAAAGTAGTATCTGTAAACGTAATCGCGACAGGGTGAGTATCCCCGCATCTTCAAGGCTGTCATGACAGTGAACCGCTCAGCCACGTGCCCCTTCCTTTGCCACAAGTATTCTCTCACACTTGTTTAATTAACCACCCCTCCGACATGTCTGGGGGGTGGTGGTGTTCCCGCTTCCTGTGCGCGGTCCCTCTACGTGCCGAAGAAACCTCACCAGGATCAGCTCCGGGCCGCGGGGCTTTCGTGCGCCTCAGCCCCGCACACCCTGCCAGCGGCCGCCACCTCCGCACCGGGGGCTCCGACGGGGATTTCCAGCGAACACGCCCGGAAAAGCCTCCCGACGGCCTCCCTCCCTTCTCCGGGAGAGCCCCCTGCCCACCGCCCTCCGACGTGGCCAAGCCGGCAGCAGGAAGGGCGAGCGAAGGGGGAGCGGCGGCGCAGCGAGACCTGCGGCGGGGCTGCACCACCCGGCCGCCGCCGCCCTGCGGACGCGTCCCCCGGCGGCCGGGGGCGGAGGTCACCGGTGCCGGTGGGATGGAGCCGGCGGTCCCTGCCCGCACTCACTCACAGGATGCCGGAGCAGGACGTGCACACGAAGCTGCCCACGGTCATGTCGGTGTAGGTAGGGCCCCGCTGGTCGCAGTCGAAGCACTTGCGGTTGGGCGGGAGGCTGCTCATCTCCCGCAGCAGCTTCAGGTGCTTCTCCTCCTGCTTCCGCTTGGCGCTCGCGGCCATGGCCCCGCCGGCGAGGGACGGCCCGGCACGGCGCCGGGCCCCGCTCACACCCNAGGGGCGGGGAGGGCACAACGGGCGCCCGCCGGCGGGCCGGTGCGGGAGCGCTGTGACCGCTGACGCGGACCAGCGTCCCCGCAAGGGAGGGAGCGGGCGGTAGCCGCGGCGCAGGGGAGGCGGCGGTGACGGCGGCACCGGGCCCGGGGCGGCGGAATGACGAGTCCGGACGGAACCTGCGCGACACCTTTATGCGCTCAGCGAGGAGATGGCGGCGGCGGCGGAGCCCTGCGCGCCCGCCGGCTGCATCGCCCCCTGTCGCATGGGAGGACGCTCTACATCCCCTCCCTCCCTCACGCCGCGACCCCGGCCCGGGGCGGCGCCTCTGGCGGGGCCGAGTCACCCCGCGTGACATGGCGGGGCGGGGGCTGAGGGCCGCGGGTCAATCCTGTGGAGAATCCCGATGGAAAAATGTCAATAAAAAGTGCAGTTAGCCTTTTCTCGGGGAGGAGAGGATCGCCCCCCGCTCACCGGTGTGCTCGGGGCGGGGCTGTTCCCCTCACACCACGGGTGAGCGCCAGGCGGTCCCCGCCGCCTCTCAGCCCCACGTAGGCAGTGGGCTCAGGCCGGCTGGGGAGTACGGGAGTGCTCCATGAAAGGGCGACCACCCGCCTCGCCCCCGCCGCAGCGCTGCCGGTGCCCCTCTGTGTCCCAAAATCTGAAAATTCAATCACGAAGCGTGGCGAGGGCGGAGGCGCTCCCAGCCCCGTCAGGGGCTTTGCTTCCGCTCCCAGAGAGGGTGCCCGGGGATCCTGGCGGCGGGGATGACCCAGGGGCCGGGCTGGTGGCAGCGCAGTGGCCCGGGTTCCGTGAGGATCGTCAGTGCGGTTTGCAGCAGGCAGCGGGAGTTGTGAGAACACGCTCACGGCGGTCTGGCTTTCTTGGGACAGAGGTGAGAAGTGCACAGTTTCTCTTTGGGAATTTGGTGCCCAGCTGGCCGCTCCCCCATCCACGGAGCGAGCAGAGCCAGCAGTCACGTCCATCCGATACCCGAGAGGAAACCCCAATCAGCCCCTGTCCACAAAATACATGTTTGTTCCACACAAAGTTGCGTAGAGGAATACTTTTCAACAGTATGCAAAATCAATGAAAAAAAAAAAGGCACTTTATATTTCAGTGATTTCATCTACAAAACGCCCCAGCAACACTATGTATGATTAAAATCTTTTAAGGTTTAATGATTCCCAATGTTATGTGTTTAGGGTCAAGTTTTGTGCCCCTGATGTCAGTACACATTGGAGCAAGATCTGATCTGCTGTATTTTCCTCATAGTTCTAGTTAAAAAATCTGAGACTGGGTGTTCAGCAGCAGTAATCTGTCCTCCTCTTCTGATTCCTCTGGATGTGCTAATTTACATGAGCTGATCAATCAGTTCTAAGTTTTAAACACAGAAGGAAATGCTCTCATTTTTACCTAGTATGGATGGCTGAAGCTGTTCATAGTGAAAAATAAACATCACTAAATAATCACTAATGCTTAAATAACATTTGTAAGAGTAAACAGGAAATATTTCCAGTCTTATAAGGACCAAATTCTCACTGCTTCCTGATTTTTCACTTCTCCATGAAATGCTGATATTCTTGTTATTCAGAAGGTTTTATTTATTTTGCCTTTTACGAAACATGCCAACATTGTACCTTTGCCAATGACCTACATGACCTAAAGTAGATGACCTAAATTTAGAAAAAAAAATGAAGGTTAAAAAACAAGTTTGGGGGTTTTTTTCCCCCTGAAAAATTCTTTGGAGAGCAGTGATTGGCCACACACCTGCTGCAGCAGAGAGTTGCTACATGCAGTCAGGTTTTGTTTCAATCAGGGTCAAAGGTGGTTTGTAACTGAAGCAAGAACATGCAGCTTTGACTGCTCCTGTCACGACTGTACTCACGTGAATGTCACACAGGAACAGTTGCTAATAAAAACGACATCACTGTCATTGACATTGTCATTGTCAGTAAAATGTGGAACTGAGCTCCCAGGGAAAATCCTAGAACTGTTTAAGTCAATCAGAAAGTTCAGTAAGAGTCTTATGGCTCCGATTTGTTTTGTGAAGAAACAGTTCTGCCATTATTCTGGTGTTTGATAAGCCTATCAAACCAAGATAGACTTACACTTGTGGATAAATTACCTATGTTAACATTAATGTGGTTTAGAAACTACTTTTTGTAAATACCAAGCCTCTCCATTCTGTATCTTATAAAGCAAATTTACTCCAGGAAACTATAGAATGAGCCTTCAGGGGTATGTGAGGATACATCTTGTTACAAATGAGATCTGTGGGATTTGGGTTCTTCTAGGGTCTGTGGGCACACCTGCTCCAAACCTTGGATTCCTACAATCAAGTCTCTAAATCTTTCCCTCCTGTTTCCCAAAGGACCCAGTGCCTAAAGAATACAAGGGCCCATGTATAGCTGTATGTTACACAGTTGTATGTAACACCGTTGGCACATACAGATCTAAAAACTGGCTACCTTAACTTCCAGCCCTGTTTCACCTCCCCGCAAGCAATAACATAACTTGTGCTCCTCTTCCACTTTTTCTATTTTTTGCTGCTCACAGCTAGCATTAATTCCCTCAAAGCAGCTGGCCTGTGTTTTCTCTAAATCACTAAAGGAAAATATCCACAAATAACACACATGAATAAAAACTCTACTCTTCAGTTTTACTCCTTGATTTTCTTTTTCATTATATATTTTTCTGTTTCTCTACCCTAGAACCCAAATTTCCTTTCCTGCAGCTTCTCTGTCCAAATTTGTTCTTCATTCTCTCCTTCTAAAGACCAGACTTCTGCAGTTGGAAATGTATTGGCCAGCTGTTTATTCCAAAAGTGCTTAATCCCTGCTGCACCTGCTACAGCTTTTAGCATTAAAATTAATTTCTTAACAAGAGGTAAAACAATTTTTTTTATGCTTGCAACATTTCTCTTTACATAAGAAACAGAATTTAATATTCCAGTCATGGGTAATAATATCTGAAAGATGTTGCTTTGGTAAGCTCTTAAATATGGGCCAATAGGGTAAAAATTACAATATACAAACACATAATCTAGGGGATTTCTTGTCAGAACCAAAAGAAACAAGAGTCTAAGAATGTCCATTCGGGGGACAAATAAGATATTTTCTGTTTGCCACTAGGACTGAGGTTAATAATACCCACTTTAAAGCAATTAACTCAGCAGGGTAAGTGACGTGAAAATTACCATGCTGAAAGGCTAATGGGCTATTAAATCCATCTTGCTTCACCACTGATGGGCATACAGAATTAATCCTGGGATTAGGTATATTGGATCAGTGGTAAACTGCTACCTCAATATTTGTATATGCAGAGTTTTCTGAAAACACTCGGAAAGAACAGAGCCAGAACATTCACTGATATGCTCGATTCAGTCCACTGAGCATAAATTAGTGTGTCTGTGCCTGACCTTACTCAAGCAGTAGCTTTTTATTAATGAATAGATACATTTTGGTAAGAGATCAGAACAAGAGGAAGTCACACTAATGGTTATATTAATCATACTGCCTGTTGACAGTTATTTAAATCTAGACAATTGAATGCAAGAAAATGGTCAGACAAATATGATTGAATTACACCATTATCTTTACTTGCACTGCCATTTCCGTTGGACATTTCCCACCCACTGCTATGACATTAACATAGTAAAAAAAGGCAAACTATGGAAAGCCCTGCCTTTACCATAACAGCTGTGAATAAGAAACTGGCCTCACAATAAAGAGGAAGGCACAGTCACATCAGCTGGGGATTTTTGTAATGAACAAGTTAACGGTCTGTACTTTTTTAATGCCATGTTTTATTTGTGTGACACACACCTAATTCACTTGGAGAAATATGGCATAGGAAATGATTTTCAGTCACCATATGATTCTCTTTTTACTTTCTAGATTGGTCAGTAATGTTGAAAGGTTATCAATATTTCAACCTTGCCCTTTTATTTGACACAGTTCTTGAATTTCCATCATGCCTTAGGTACACAAGATCATATTCCAGTTTGTAATCACAGACTAGGTAGTGGAAAGAACATGTCCATATACAGTTGCAGTGAAGGCAAAACATCTGTCATAGGAATATCTTGTATGCAAAGTGAATGCATTTAATTTTTAAGTTCATCTTTACAGTACATTTCTTTTTAGAGCATGTGCCAATGTTTCTATTACTGATTTTTGTTTTGTATTGGTTTATCATTCATCTATAAGACCCTGTAGTTGAATGATGCTTTATAAACTGTCACCGAAGTTTTGGTAAAATGATTGTTTCATGCATCCTTTCAGAGGAACATGCCAGAGGAGAGTGGAACCCTTTAAACCACAGAATGAGTATATTCATATTTGATCCTATAACAGCAATAGAAATATAATGGTAAGTCATGTAATATTTTACATTTGCTGAAACATCCCACAGGAGTGTTAGCAATACACAAGGCAACCCAGAGTCTATGGGTAGAAGAAAGAAGTTGTGGAACTGATATGAACAAACAAGAAGGATGCAAAAAATCCCAGCTTTAGGAGACAAAGATGTGAAAGAACTCAATCGTGAAAAGATAGTTCAGCTCTTAACTTTTGGTTCTAAATTAGAAGAGGGAGAGACAGAATCTAAACAGACATCTAAACCCCAACAGCTCCTGTAGTATTTGGCTACATAACCAGGAACCAGGAAATACTCTCCCAGCTCTCTGAGCAGGAACAACGTAATTTTCACATTAAAGTTTAAAAACTTCAGTTATTTCTTGACCTATAAAAGAGATTTGTATTTAAAGCCCAGTGTGTTTTGAAGTTCAATTCTTCAGTACCTTCTCCACTTGATGATGAGCATTTCCTGCCTGTTTTCTCTAAATCTCCCATGGGAGTGAAGAGAGACCTTTGTTCCTTTCCACTAATGAATCTAAATTATTGATTAGTCAGTCTAATTTGTGAAAACTGCTATTGGTTAGTGTTGTCATAGAAGTGCCTTAGATTGGGCAAAAAGAATTACAGGTAATTTCACAAATATCTTCAGTGAGGGCAAGAATATTAAAATAGATAGGAGAAATAGCATATTCAGCTAGTGTTCTTTTATTTGCCCACACTTTACAAAACTCACATATTCTCCTTCATACATCCCTAGAATTTTATTTATTTTAATAAACATCACTTGAGGGCTGATTTGGGGAACACTGGAGTAGAATTCACGTTCTGAGCAGACATCTTTCAGTGCTCATGGTAACTCTGAAGCAGTGTCTACAACTGGAATCTAGAAAACAGGTCCATAACTTTCTCATTTTCTAAGGCAACCTGATTATATAAAGAATGAAAAAGGACAAAAAGAAAAAAGTGCACTGAGTCACAGTTGCCAAGACAAGTCAGAAATACCTGTCAAGCACTGAATGATCTGAAACACTGAGATTGTAAATCAGTGATCCCAATGTAGTAATGTTTGAATCTTGCCTGATAAACAAAGTTTTGTACACTACACTGCACAAATCAATGAATATAACAAGTGTCAGAATAGCTAAACATCATGGAAAGATCCATTTGGACTCGAAATGGGGTGAAAAAGAAGAGTATCTTTGAGTAAAGCAATGGAGATGGACATAACAAAAGAGGGAAATATAGAAAATAGAGCCTTTAGATGTCAGGCATTCAAAGAGAAGAATACAGAAGATAATCTGTCGTGAATATGGGAAAATAAAGTTTTTCAGTCACCCCATTTCTGAAAGAAAATATTCTAGAGGACAACTACAAAAAGAAACCTGATTCTATGAACTTTATTATAATGTTTCTATGAACTTTAGTGTAATGCTTCTCAGTACTGTAATTTTAAAATCTGAGATGTCACCACAATTTTTTCCAGTAATCTTTGAGAATTGGTCTCATTCAAATGGCAGAGAGAAGGGCTTTATGACTGGTAGCATTAACACAAAAAAGTAACAGCACTAACAAAAGGCACAACAGACAAAAAGATTCCCCAGAGAATGTAGCACAGGCTGCTGCAGTTGCAGTGAGTGGATGTGGATAATCCCTGGTAGCTGCAAACACCCTCTTAGGGGAGGTTTTCTGCAGGAGCAACCTGATCTCAATCCATACATGGGAAAAATAATGCTAAACCTAGTAACGGTTTAGCACTATCTCTCCATGTCCTTTTCTTCAGAAGTACAAAAACAAACCTTCAAATTGCTGTTTAGAGTAACCAGTTTAACAAGAAAAAATGAATCCCCTGACATTCAGGCCTCTTGTACCTTCTCCTGTACAGCAAGAGCACTTGTAGTGTCTTGCCTGGAACTGTTTCTAACACTGCAAGCCATCCAAGTAGTTACAAACAGCTGTAAAAAAATTAAGATTTCTTTCAAGAATGCATTCTCTGGTGAAGTGGCAATGACAGACACATCTCTTGGAAACAGTGTGTGGGAATTTCAGCTGAGAAGGTTGATTTTGAAAGCATTTGTCAATTAGAAAAACTCATTTTTAACCAGGAGATAAAAAAGAGAAATGCTTATCTTCATGTGACTTAATCAAAATGACTTGACATGAAAAAGAAGCATTTTTCCTTACATGACAGGAATATTTAATATTTACTAGTTACATGTTTAAATAATTTTTAAAAAATAAACCCAGGAAACAACACAACAAAAACCCAACAACAAAACAACCACTAGAAACAAATGAATAATTAATGCATGTTGTGCATAGTGATATTCCATGTACTGAGTTTTGGAAATGGGAAAAGAGAACGTTCAGAACGTTATTGCAGCCTGAATAGAACAAAACCTTGTTTTGGTTTGTGGACAAGGAAGAGAATTAGTAAATACTCTAAAACAGCAGAGTGAATGAAAAATTTGGGATAACAGCAGCAGAAATAGCAGTGTCTTACAGACCTAAACACAGGAATTTGAGAAATATGCCCCTGATGTGCAAGAGATTTTATACAAATGGAAAAAAACCCCACCAACAAGGTCCCCTAGGCTACAATGGATGAGGAAAATTGGTAGGGAGAAGGAACCTGACAGTTAATAAATCATCACAAATATGAAATAAAACTATTACAGAAACTGTTAGGGAAGCATAGTATTTCTTACAAAGTATGGCTTTTAATCATGTCTCTTGTAATTGTTAAGAGTTTATAACCCTATTAGTATAAATTTTTAGATCTCTCTTCCCAGTTTACCTCAACTTTCCTAAATTATCAAGATCCAGTTGAATACACAGAGGTTTTACATCCTGTTCGTCTTCGTATGTGGTTATTTCAGGCCCCAGTGCTTTACTAATGAAGGTCCAGCTTTCCAGTCATTTGGAATTCCAGTTTGATGTATTCATAGCCAGCTTAAAAATACTGCACTGAAACCTTCAGGGTCTTGTCCCCTCCTCTGTGCCCACAGGTATCTGCCCAGCTGCCATGGGGACACGTGCAGACAGGAGACAGAGGAGATGGAGGAGCTTTGTGCATTACTGCACACTACAGCTTTGCTCATTAGGAGTGTAATCATTCAAAACGAAACCAATTTAAATAAAGGAGCAATTAACAGAGAAAGGTTTCATAGTAATCCTTGAAAAGTTTCCATTGATACTGACCTAGGCATTTGCCAGGGTAAACTCATTTGACACTCCTGGACAGAGATCACTGTTCAAACCCACCTGCCAAAAGGTTGAGTTCCTTCTGTAATTTCTCATTATAAACAGTCAGTGAATGTTCAGAGTACTCTCTGCATTCTCAGCTTTGCTCTGATGTCTGTGTTTTGTTTCTTTGCTGCAGCCTCTCAGCATTGCCAAGCAATGTCCACAAGTGCCCTTGGTCCTCTAGACAGCCAGTGTCATCCCCTTGTATAATGAAATCCAAATAACCATTTATCACAGCTCTTTGGAATGACATCTGCATGTTAAATGATGTATTGTTATGCTTCAAAAATGGAAATTATCTTGAAGCATAAAATTACTCCTTGCAGGTTTCAAAAATTATCTAGTAAGAGTCGGATAACTCAGCGGTGTGTACTGTCACTAGCAACAAATCTCTTCTGCAACAGGGTGAGTTTTTCTCCAAAGGAAAATTTTGAAGCCTATTTAAAATTTTATGAAACTTTATTATTTTTGTTGTTATCATATAATCCCTGATGGTTTTGGTTACTAGGAAATGATGCATATAGTACTCCCATCAAGAAAAAAAGTGTTCAGACTTATTTTTAAATAGCCTGTTTTTATATATGAGATCAACCAAATTCAACCTGATCCATGGTCATCTCCTAAACACTTGATCTTACAGCCAAGCTTGTAGTGGGCAGTTGAAGTAACCAATTAGGAACTAACAAACTCAACAAGAAACTTTCAAAGAAATAAACCATGAAATAAATCACCTAATTCTGAAAGCTGGGAATAATCAACAGTTTGCTACTGGTCTGGATTTCCAGGAACTTCAGGAGTTTGCCTGCTGGTCATGCAGCACCCAGCCTGAATTAAGGAAATCCTCACAAAACCTCACTTGGACATCGTGCCTGCAGTCACAGGACACGTGTGGGTAGATTCCCAGCAGTTGGGAAAAAAATGTGCAATGCTCTGGGTCTTGAAGTGAAACTGTGTAGATGTGGGCATCAGAGCAGCACTAGAAGCAATAATGAATTGCCATGGGGGGATCTGCTAAGTGTCAATATGAATCCCATCTTTTTTTTCTTCTCCAATTGTTGTCTCATTGCCTGGTGACCACAGGTTGTTGAAAACTGCCTGACTGAAAACATGCTCAAATAGCATCACATGATGTTTGAGAAAGAAATTAAATATTTAACATGTATTTCTACTGCAAAAGAAACATGAAAGAAAACTGAACTGTACTCTGATATTATAAACAGAAAATGACAGGGGAATCATTCAAATATAAACCTATCCGCTCCCTACTAATGAAAGCCTAATCAAATTATAAGAGTAGCTCTCCCAAGCTCATTGCCATAGTCACTACTCGATCAGAAGGTCTGTGTAATGGAATAGGAAACCTTCAGACACTCTTTTAGATTAGGCAACTGTATATTTTCTGATGGATTATAAAAAAATCTTTCATAAACATTTGTAGTCCCCATCACCTGAAATTAAAGAGAATAATTTCCATTAACATTCAACTAGCTCAACTAATGAAACCATTTTCTCTCTGGAGTCTTTTCCTTCTTAAACATTCTCTGATGTTGGAATTATTTTCACAAATTGTTTTGTTCTGTTGTCATCTTAAACACTGAAATTTTTGCCAGTAACTTAGAGGATAAAGCTGTGCCTCCTAGTGCTACTGAAATAATCACTGAAGTAACTGGATTTCTTTATTTAACCAAGCTAGAACTTTTAGACAAATCCTTGCCCTCTGGTGGTGGGAATGCTTCCCCTGGTTAATCCTCCTCTTACATGACTAACTCTGTGACACTTCCTTAGTTTCAACAGTATTTTCTTAATTTTGCAGAACTGCCTCTGTGAAGCAGATACTCCCCAAGAACAGGTTTCAGAATGCTGTATTTGAACTCCAGTGACTCTGAAAATTCTCTCATAGGTTTAGATCTAATGCAGGGCAGTGGTGCTCTACCAGTGTGTTTCCTTCAGCCTTGAGGAAAGCACACTGATTTTTCATTCCACTTGCCTCAATCGTTTGACCTGGTAACATCCCTGCATTAGCTCAGAGATATTAATCTCAAATCTGGATACATCCCCACAAAACCGCTGTCTCATCGTAGCAGTGGGGCTATCCTTCCTCACTGCCTGCTGTGTGGCATCATTCTCCAGAAATGGTCAAATAAGTGAGAGCAGAACATTTTAAAACTTCCAAACTTAAAAACTTCAGAAACTGATCTCCTGTACCAGTCAAAAGTATTTATATTGTCCCTTCTCTAAGGCTGAAAAATTGCCAAGGATACTTTTCCTCCCCACCCAAGTGCACAGTACAGCCTACAAAAAGCCACAAATACACTGGCATTGACAAACGGAAGATTTGATTCAATACTTGGCTAAAAATGTGAGAATCATGAAACTATGGAATGTCTTGCCAGGAGCAAAGGACTACAGCTCACCATTGTCTGCTGAAACAACTTGCATTAAACAGTGTTAAGTTTCTTCAAAGACAGCTATCAAAACATTTTTTCAGAATTTTCTTTTTTGCAAGTTGCATATTTTTAGTATTCAGAAATGCTGCATAAACATTGGCCAGGTTATTTAAATTACTATTGAAAGTAACATTTTTAATAGACATGCCTACCTACTGATGCAATTCATTTTGGTTTCCTATATAAAGTAACAAAATTAAGTGCTTTAAGCCAAAATTATGCCTTCAGGACAAAGAGTAATAAACTAAAAATGTCAGGTAACAATTAATCTAAAAATGTTACTCAAGTTAGAAAAACAATTGTTGCTCTGATTTGTGTAAGTATCCCAGACTAATTAAGGGCAAACACAGGACTGCAGAGCTATTGAGATGTTCCTTAAAGGGGAGCTCTCAAGCACATTCAAAACTCAATAAAATTTAATCTCATTGGAATTAAATCCAAAATTCCTCCAACATCATTAAAATCAAGATTTCTTCTCATAAAGAACATTAGTATGAGAACAAGTGAGCCCAACTAACAGTGAACAGTTCCAGAGGTAAAGCATAAATTTTAATCTCCATATCAGAAAAGTGAAGTTCTGTAATTGTCCCTGGCTGGAGCAACAGGAGCAAAAGATTTAATGTGTCCAAAATTAACATGTTTGAATATAAACCTGTAAGTTCTAGAGCACAGTCCCCAGCACAGCTGCCACAGACTGGCAGAAACATTACAGTTATTACACCAAAATAGAAATGGATGATGATGTTTACCTTCTCCCTAGAGCTACCCTTTTCCCAAGGAAGAGCAGCCCAGTTTTTATATGCACCACGAGGAGCGCACTGCAGTGTGTCTGTGATTTAGGAATCACCAAGGGCCTTCAATAATGCTCTGATTCTGTCATACAGAGCAGCTGTTCCCACTCTGCAGCCTCACACCAGGACAGGGGCTATTTACTGACCAGCTGGTGAGCACTGTATCTTTAACTTCTTAGGCAACCTGAAAAGGGAAACATGCAAAATTAGTGCCATTACATGTGCGGAATCAATTTGGAAAGATAAAAACAATCTGTCCTTGTGAGATGTATTTGCTTCTCAACACTAAATGCATCCCTCAATACTAAACTTCAAAGCTCTGATGTAAGAGAACCCAAATAGTTCAGAGCCTCTTTAAAGTTACCACAGCACTCAGTAAAGCTAAGGACAAGGAAAAGTAGGGCTCTTCTAATGTTTCTGTACTGCATCATCCCCTCCCTCTGCCCTGCAAAACACAACGATAACACATCTTTTGATGTTTTGAATTCTTCATGGCTTTGTATAGCAGCATAGCACCAGAGCACTTCATTTAAATTTTTGATTTATCATAAAACCCAGGAGATTGTTATAAGAAATAAAACCCAAATGTCATAAACCAGTAAAAGCTTTGACTTTTCACCAGCAATTTCAAACTCTGAATTAACACAGAGATAACTGTGAAATGGTTGTGTTCTCATCTCCTGCCTTTAAGTCACAGCAACAACTAACACAAGAATTATTCCTGGACTTTTTTTTTTTTTGTTAAGAGAAAGTTGCAGCAAAATATCTGGTTATTGTAACCAGAAGCTGCAGCTGAAAGCAAGGAGACAGAACTGGGTGCTCTGTCATCATGGAACTGCTGAGACACAGGAGCAAAGGCACAAACTGAGAACGGAAGCAACAACAGTGCATGAAACTGTATTAAGAAGTTTTTCTCCAATTACTTAGCTGGGACCAACAGAATAGAACTTACCTTTCTCAAAATAAAATTACTTTTATAACACTTAAAAAAAAAAAAAAGGATGTAGATGACAGAAACAAAGTAATCCAAGACCATTCACACATTGGATTTATCTAACATTTGGAGAAAAAGCAAGTTTAGGTTACTAGCCTTTCCTACTGTTTAGTGAGTTTACAAATGTAGTTTTTATGACAATAATCATTGAGTTCTTCAATGGGTTTGTCCTGGTTTCAAAGAC
>VYZT01052963.1:0-19196 GCA_013400735.1 Pomatostomus ruficeps
ACTTTCTCAATATCATCATGTCAGCTATATAAGGTACATTCACCCCACTCCAGAGTCCACAGGTTCTGAGCTGCTGTCTCACATTCTATTTGTTAAATCACACTGTTGCCATTGTCTTTGGAAATAAACAAAACTATCTAAAAATGAAACATGCATAATTATTTTTAGCAGAATCACAATTAAAAATCCTGGTAAGAAAATAATAAAAATCCTAATAACAAAACAGTGTTTCCAAAAATAATTACATAAATTACTTGAAAATGATGGAATGGGTACAGTCTGCTTCTGCTAGGAGTTACTAAAAAAAATTTAGTCAGGTCTTTTAAGGATTTGAAAGTCTTTGTTTTTAAATTTCACTGTTAATCCACACAGAGAAAAAGAAAACACCCAGCAGACACACCTTTAAAAACAGCAGATCATAATGAACATGTTAGTAACAAGATAGTTTACACCTGACATTTCTTAACCTGTACAGCTAGTAAACTTAACTTTCCTGTAGCAAACTAAAAGACATCCTGTTATATCATCACTTATTGAGGGACCAGAAGAGTCAATATACTGCCTGCAGGACCAAAATCTCTTTCACTTGCAGCTTTAAGTTTGAAGTCAAGCCAACTGGAATAGCGAGTATAACCTTCCATCCCTATTAAGAAAAAAAAAAAAAAAAAAGAAAAAAACCAGAACCAGAGAAACCAGAAAAAAAACTATCTGGCAGTCCTTCAAGCATGCAAACCAATTAATTAAATAACCTGTCCAGCACTGCATGAATTTGCACTGTATGTTGTGCAAATTCAGTGTACCTGCCATACCCTCACCTTTCCTCTTTCCCGTGGATGTTGCACATCCTGACACCTGATCCTCCTTCCCTTCCTACCTCCCTACAAGCCGGGAAGTTTTGTTAGCTCACTTTCTCACACATCAGAGACTAACTCTGAATCAAACAAGTTCAGCTGGGTCAGAAAGAGTTACTTTTTCTTTTGCTTTTCTTCCCTAACGTCTTGGGAAACTAAGAATTCAATACTTAATTCAAATAGAGTTGACTGAGTCATATTGGGATAGGAGACTTCAACAGTTGAGTTTTTAAACTGATCTTGCCCAAGTGTCTTTCCACACATCTACTGAAGCTCAAACACAAAACATTCCACTAATTCCCACTGCTCAAAACATGTGCAAAGATAGTTACCTAAGTAACATCCAGCGAGGAAAGGTATTTTATAGAAAAAGAAAGAAGAAAGAAAAAAAATTAAAAACTCCAAAAAAACACGACCTCTATCCTGGGGCTCCTTTGCAGCAGCACACTTTTTGGCAGAAGGCTCAAGAATCCAGCTCATTCCTTTTTAAATATATACCAAATTTTAATCATCAAAACACTGAAGTGAGAAGTGACACTTTATGCCATAACATTTTAATGAAACACCTGAGAAAAAGCTGTTTCAGCTTCTACTCCTCAACTTGATCACACGAGAGCCACTTCCCTTCTTAAACTGTGCCTCTTGAATCACATAATTTAGTCACTGTACTTCATCACCTCTCAGACCGAGATGTTTTCTGGAACAGCTGTTTTCCTTCTAAACACACTAGCAGTATTCTTTAACAGTTTGCAGCATCCAAAATCCAGAATATCTGGGGTAAACCCAGGAATGCATGAAATAAAAATGGGACACAAAATGCTAACTCTGAAATTTTTTTTTTATTTAACAAGACAGAAAAGGTTAAGAACAAAACAAACAAACAAAAAACAACCACAACCCCCCCCAAAAAACCAGTGACACAACTAAGTTTATATTGTAAAACAAACCCCTCCTCTAACAATAAACTACTAAAATTTATTGAAACCACCCCATCATTGTTCATCTAAAGATGACAGAAGTTTCAAGTTCAAAGTGACATACCATTTTAACTCTATCACTTGTAAAAAAACCAAAACAAGCAAAACAAACTGGCATTATATGAAAAACCCCACCTTCTTTTAATATTACATTATTTTTATACTATGGAATCATTTTCAAAATGAAAATTAATGTCTTGTCACAAGCTTGCAGAGCAAAAAAACCCCGAAAAAATCTGCTGAAAGAAATATTTATTTCTATCTTCATTTCATTTTTTCAAAATAAGGAACAGTATTTGAAAGAGTAAAAAAAAAATACAGCAGTCATCAGCTCAGATTGATGCAGAAGTAAAAAAATACTTATGCAGAGTTTGCTTCCACTGGGAAAAAAAATAAAAATTTGAAAAAAGCATTCTAACTTCAACTATTTAAATAAATCCAAAATCCATTATTTCTTGTAAAGACAATGCTGGACAAGACATTCTTCCTGCAGACAACAGGCAGTTCAGGAATACATTTTGTTCTGAATAACATTTCTGACATTTCAAACTTGCCAATATTCACTCATTTCTAACACTCCGTGTTGCTAAAATTTGAATGTTATTTAGAAATGAGATGTGCCGAGTCACCTTTAAAAGCAACTGAATACAAGAAATTTTTCATGAAAGAAACCTTAACTTTTTGAAAGAAATCTTATGAGGAATTAAGTTTTTCAGCATTTAACATTTTCATAGTTAACAATCTTACTGTTACTTTTCCAACAGTACACATGCTAGTAGAGGAAAAGATATATTTTATATTCTAATCATTCCATCTGCTCTGCAACAATCTATTAGGTCATAAGACAGACAACAAGCAAAAATGAACACTGATCTTTAGCTTTTGAGTTTTACTAACTCTTATGGGGAAAGAGTATTGCTTTATGATGAGCTCATATCTGGGAGAGCATTTAGTGACTGCATAAAAATGAATAATAAAAATACTGGCATATAAATAGGTCATGAAGCTTAACATACTCTTCTTGTATTAATCTTACTTAGATTCCTGGGCTTTAAAGTGGAATATCACAGAACTGACAGTTGAAAATGACTGTGGGCTGTTTACTACAACTGTAAGTTAGAAGTTAAATCACAAAATAAAAGGATTACAGACTCAAACGGGGAAAAGCACTAGGTCAGGACTGCAATCTCTATTAATTAGGTACCCCAGCTGGGCAGTGGGTATGCAGCTGTTAACTTGATCAATGACTTACCTAAATGTCATCTCTACTGATTCGCTTATAAATTACCAGCAAGTGAGACTAATGTACAGGTGCTAATTTATTTAAACTGTTCTCTGCAGTTCTACATAGCTTTATAAACTGCATCTGGCACCTAATGTTAGCTGTCAGTTGTACTTAGACATGCCTGTCCTAACGACTCTGTTCATTAGAAATGAGCACAAATTATGAAATATTGTGAAAAATGATACATCAAATGGAATGGGCAAAGCAAATCAATTAGAAAAACTTCATAGCACATATTCACACATAGGAGAATAAAACATCCTAGCTTCAGAGTGAGGTCTATAATACCAATTAAAAAGCAATTGGTAGACTTGTGCAGAGTTATATATCAATTTGCTGGATTTTTTTTTCTCCTCCAGAAATACTGTTGTAATGCACAGCTTAACTTTTCATTCCTAAATAAAAGCATCTTTAAGAGGCAATTCTGCTTCCACAACATCTGAGGATTAGTAAGTAAGTCAACTTATTTTCCTGTTTTAAAACTTCACAAGGTTTAGCTTTTATTAAATTCTACCTAAAACTCCAGTGAAGGACAGAATCCTAGGATGTCTACTTTTGAAATACACTGCAAAGACTGATTAACAGCAGAAGACATGGAGGTATATAAGCACTCATCAGAAAGAATTATTGCTGTTCAAAATGTAAAGCTTGGTAATTCTCCTGCCTGTGCTTAAGGAGCTTTTATATTTTTATAACAGAAATTTAATTATGCATAGCAGACACTATTACACACTCTAATTATTTCCCAACACCTGATGGAATATGAAGAAATCAAACATGTATTGCAGATACTTGGTATCACCAAACAAAACACTACTCTTTTGGCTCCACTTCTCCGTTTTTCAGAAACAGCCTCCAAAGCAGACCAATACTTGTCACCTGCACTGCATTTATAAAAGCTAATTTCCAGAATGAATCTGCTTTTACTAATGGTGGAGCTTAGTTAATGTGCAACTGATCGCAGTGCTGCGGATTTACAAAAAACAAACCACTACGTAGATACGGTCATTTTGCATTTCTTGCAGTCTTGCTTTCTAGAAGCCTTCCCCCTAGACCCTATCAAGGAAGGAAGGAATCCAGACTACAGATTAATGCATTCTCCTACCATTAACCTTTCAGGCAAACTGAACTATCAGCATCATCATTGTTCTGTATTAACAGGGGAGGTATTCTAGTGGTAGATTGGTGTATGTTTGCTTTACAAGACAGTAACTCAAAAAAATAAAGATCATTAAAGGCAAGAAAAAAGCCACCTGAAAACTACATCGAAAGGAAATGTTATAGTTTGCAGAGAAATAAAACAGTCAATGTAAAGAAACAGCCTGCTATTACTGCTGACCTCAATGAATACTTCTACTGTCGACCTTACCCACTCTACACTGACGCTGGCAGGGTCTCAGCACTGGCACTTGTTTGTAGAAGGGCAGTGATACTGCATCTACTTTCATGCAGAGATACAGGTATCAGTGCATAGCTTTGTACTCACAGAGCTGGATTTCCTATGGATTTTTGACCTGAACTCAAGCTGTCTTTATGGATTTTCTGATACCTGATAAAACTCAAGTCTCATTTCAGCCTTTCTCTCAACAGGCCATTACTCTGGATCCCTTTACCGTGCTATTTTCAGAACTTAGTTTTTGAAGGCTGTCAAACATGTTTGAAATCAGCCTGCATCACAACCTACAGATTCTTTCTGCCATAAGCACACTGTCAAGACCTCTCAAGTGGACACTGCCATGCAGACAGAATTCTACCACTGAGAGAGGCAACAAACAAATCTCCTTGCCCTGAAAAAAACTAAACCATGGACACCTCCTGTTTTGCACTTACCACATCACTATCTCTATCCTAAGGGCCCTGCTGGCACACTGGGCTGCCTTGGCTCTAGCAGCAGTGTTGCCGCTGTGCAAAGAAAACTTCAGCCATGAGCTTTCACACAGCTTCACCTAAAAGTGAATGTCACCAAATGACATTTCTCCTTCCTCCCTCTGATGTGCAATAAAGAAAGACAGAAATGACAGCAGTGAAGGCCAGGTGAGATGCAAAAAAGAAAAAAAAAAGGAAAAAAAAGAAAAATCCATGCAACAACACATTTTTCTGAGTGAGAGGGAGCTTATCTTTACATGAGCCTAAACGACAGAGAGAAAGAGGAGACCACCCATCTCCCAGTCACAAGAGGGAATGAAAATAAAACAGTATGTTTGTAGATACTGATATGAGCTTAAATTCACATCTACATTAAAATCCTAAAGCTAAACCAGTGCGTTGGTTATAAAATATCCTATAAAATTTAATATACATTACCAGCAACCATGGTATCACACAAGAAAACCCTCAATATACACAGCAGGTCAAATTGTGAGTAAACATTTTGAAATGCTACATAAACCTTTACAGTGCCTCTTATAACCTCAGATCAAGGGGATTATCCATTAGTACTTTTAAAAAGAACCTACTGTGCTTTAGCAAGATATAGTATACAGCTCTGTACTGTGATGGCTGACCTTACATGGTGGCAGAGGTAGAATCTCTATTCACAGTCACAGTTGCAATGTTTGCAATGTATAGTAGCATTCTTCCTTATTCTGACAGTTTGATTAAAATTCACAGAGAGCTGAGGGCTCATGCTGAAGTAAAGTGCTTTCAATATCTGAAACTCTACAGTAAATTACTTCTCCAACAGAGCAACTGTACTTACATCAATATCCTCTTGGGTAAAAGTTTCTGGATCTTCTCCCATCATGTTGGCTAAATGTCTCTTTCCTAGGTTGAACTCTTCAATCTGTTTTTTAATAAATGCCTCCGTGTACTTTTCAGGTCCTGAGGCTCCTACATTTTTCTTCTGCACTGCTGTAGTGGTACAGATCAGCCTTAACATCTAACAGGAAAAAAAAAAAATTTAAAAAAAGGAAAAAAAGAGAAAAAAGTGAGAGATTTATTTTACCTTTCTGGCATAGTGAGCTCTAAATAAAATGAATACATGAATAGTATAATATAATAAGATTCAACACATTACAGGAATAAGTTGGGAAAAGCATTATTACTCATTAAACAATTTTCTTCCAATGGTTTAATGTCAATGAACAGATAAACAGATTCTAAAAGCATCACACTTTCACACATTACAATTAATTTAAAAGATTTTTTGATGGAAAGAAACATAGTATATCTTATGTAAGGAAAATCCAGCAAAAGCAAAGGACAGTACTGATCAAGAGATCCCATCATAAAACAAAAATCCATCAGCAAATAAGCAGGTTTAGCCTTCGCCTAAAGGCATGCCACAACAAGATATGATAAGAATATGCGGGGCAGCTCCCTAGTGGCTCTTCAGTAGCCACTGAACAAATACTGCTAAAGGCTCTGGAAAGGCCGTGGAGTGCTCCTTCCTTGTTTGCAGTGCCAGAATGGCTCTTAAGCTACTTCATGGTTTCAAGTAGACCAATAAGAAAACTAGTAGGGTAGTCCACCCACAAATACTACTGAGCACTGCACCAGCTCAGGTCATAACTCAGGGGGCAGTTACCTTCTGATCTTTGTGGTACACAGGTTTGGTCTTCTATCAAAACAATCAGCTGTTAAGATGATTAATTTCAATGATGCTCTCTGCCAGAACAGGAGCTTCACTGACAGAGCTGCAATGTCTCAATTCTGGCCTAGTGCCAATATTATGCACTATTTTGGCTCTCCACCATTAGTATTAAAGTTCTCTGCAGCTTAATTATGCTACAAACTGAATGAGAACTGATTATTTGTGTGGTCTTCTGTGGGTGGGGGGAGGGAGGGAATCAAAAAGGATAGCTATGTGAGACAGAAAAGCAGACAGCAAAAGAATTACTTCTGATTCAGAAAAATGCCAAGTTTTGTTCATCACAGAGTACCCTGAGAGACTTCACCCCCATCCCTTCAGCATGCCACGGCTAGGGTTTGTGAGCAGACTGCAGCTTCACAAGGCAGAGAGCACCCATCTCACAACCCTGCCCTGCCGGCATTCTTTCCTCCATGCCCTTTACCTGCCCTGTGCCAGCTCTGGCATAGGACTCCTCTGCAAGCCAGCTCAGCTCCCTAAAAGTGGCGGAACACTAACTTCTGCTTCATCCCAGCAAGTGGGCAATCCTCAGCCAAGGTGGTAAGTCTGAGCAGTTCAGAGATCCCTTTGAGAATTGCCAAAGCTGGAACAAGAAGGTGCCTGAAACACACAACTGGGAGGAAGAAAGTAGAGGGGGAGTCCTTTCTTTACCTTCATTTCCTTGACCAAATCATTAAATTGCTCCTGCTGCTCCAGGAGCTGCAGCCTCAGTCTACCTTTTTCAAAATATTAAAAACCAAACACATGCAGCAACGTGAATTAGTTAGGGTTCTGATTATAAGAAAAAGAGCAAAGGTAGTATTTGAAATTACTCTATGTTCTACAAGTCATGAGAATAGTCTTCTTCAGAGCACAGCTGAGACATGCTGAGCATTTTGATGGATTTCTACCTCCTGAGTTCAGCTAATATAAATAAAATAAAACACTTGCTACCCTCCTGTAACCAACACAAATACAACAGTAATCTCAAAACCCAGTTAAAATCACAACAATACAAACACATGTCTCCTCAAAACAAGATTACATAAATATATTTTCAAGGCAAACACAAAAGCAGATCAAACTTGTACCTTCTGTTAGTAACGTCAGTTAGCTTACAAGAACTTCTCCTGTGACAAGAAGCTTTTGGTGTTCTGCATTACATAGTCAAGTCCTGCACTAACAGGAAATGAAACACAGCTTTTCTTTGTCCTTTCACAGAGCCCGGTTAGTATTTTGGACATCTGGCAGTGCAGGATGGACTGATCCAACTCATCTAATTTGCTGCACATATGTAAAGCTATTCATGACCAATTTACCCATACACGCCTGTGTCAGTCTTTAATATATAAAACGTAACAACTCCAACTGAAATTTCAATTTGAAATAATGACTACAGTATGCTGCCTTAAAACTGTATATAGCCCATGTCTGGGCTGCAATGTAGGTCCTATGAATTCAAACAAGTTTGATATAGAAGGCAAAGTAATCTTTGAATAAGATCACAGGAGTCAGAAAGGACTGACCCTCAACGCTTTTACCTGACAAAGACTTGCCCCTCAGGGTATGAACCTCAGAAAAGTAACATACCTCTGTTAAAAAAGATTTAAAAACAAGGCTAAGGTAGAATTTGGTGCTGAAGAGCCTGTTGCTGCTTCATTTTCTCCACAACTTATATGTACCGCATGCAACACTAATCCTGGTTTGTCTCTTCCTTTTTCTTTTCTTTTTAATATTCATGTTTCCTGTGAGGAAACATTGATACACACGGAATTAAGAAGAAAAATAATCAAAATTTTAAATGTACACATTTTCCACAGGCAAAGCTCTGGTGATTTCCTTATAAAGCAGTGAGGAAAGCAAAGGTATCACCACATATTCCCTATTCTTCTCTCCTAGTCACTCCTCAGGAAAGAATTCAATTCATCTTCTGTCTAACTTGTCTTAATAGTAACTAATTATTTGTAATTCTTGTTAATGAACATATGATTCCTTATTACGTGGCCCAAAATAGCTTTCTCTCTGGTATGCTTTAAACAGAATACTTTAAAAAAGATTGCTTTCATCTTATTCCTGTCAATTTCTATTGTAATTTTCTCATTTTTGTCCTTCTTCCCTCAAGCTATTCATATTTGTCCCTAGTTTCAATTCGTCACTAATCAAAAGTCCCTGGACACACAAACTGCTCATAATTAGAAAACAGCCTCTTATGCAAATTAATATCCATTGTATTGGGTACCTCTTCTGGGATAAGAGCACTATTTCATGGGTGGCACAGGCAGAAACTGCAAAGCACAGCTAAATGCTTCTGGCGTTTCAGTCAAACAAGAAAGCATGCTCCTCCACTTTGTAGAGGAAACCACAGAGGTTTGCATTCACTTCTCACACATTTCATAAAGCATTACTGAAGACAGCAGCCTCACCATTTTTTAGATAACAGTAATGCTTACTAACATTGTTAACTATGCTCATGAAATAATATGTTCTTCCACCAGAACTTGGGAAAAGGGAAAGCCTTTACTTCTGGACACAACTCATTGTGATTAACCCTTCCTTCCCAACTCCTTTCTGAGCAACCTAGAATTAAAACTTTTTGGCAAATCCTGATTTTACAGGGAGACCATAAACTTATAAAAAATTAGCTTATGTTAAATTTGCCTTGAAAAAAATTAGCATTGTCAGACAACTTCAACTTCTCTGGCCTATTTTCTTCCAAGAAGAGAAGTAACTAGGACTGTTGGTTTACTCATCCTGTTCGTTTTGCTTCATGGAATTACATGGGTATAAACCAAACCAACTAACAGAGAATCAAGTTTCCTGCACTTTTGGAATGGGAGAAAAGCTGGATTGGAGCCAGGAGATTTAAATTCAAGCCCAAAAGTTGTCCATTTTACAAGATACAATTACGGAGACAGAAGAGGACACCAAATGACATGGCACACACACTGTTGTACCGTTTTCATGATTTTTCCATGCTCTAAGCTGGCAGACTTCAACCATCTTTTCAAAAACCAAGCAGTGCACAAACAAATTCATACTAAGAAGCTATCTCTGGGATAGGACTTCACTAAGAGATGTGGATCTGGAGCTGTAAAACCACATCAGTATCCAGGACTAAAGCTGCCCAGCGTCCAATACTCCAGTTACTGGCACAGCTGCTGCTACTGAACCCAGCAGACATCCCAGACAGTCCTCTGCTCACTTGTTGCACAAGAAAAAACATTTTTTTACATAGCAATTATACAGAATGTAAATGCTCCGAGCCATCCCAATTTGCTTTGTACTCAATAAGTGAGTTTTGGATTTCTAGTGTGCTGTTTCACAAAAATGTGTTTTAACTGGTTTACTTAAAACAACATTGATATAATCTTAGATTCCAGTTAGCTTACAAACTAATTATGTGAACCAGTATCAGATTTATGTCTCAGAAGCATTTTGCAAAACACATTGGAAAGTATCACAAGACATCAGCAAATATGCATAAGAGACTTGATGTTATTTTTTATACCTGATTTCACAAAGTATTTAATCAGAAGAAGCTTTTTTTTCAAAATTAAGTCCCTTGGCAGGCAACCATAGAACTGCATCTCACCTGCTCAGAAAACCTACTTTCTGTGCATGTTTGACCAAATCTACATATTAAGTTTTGCTGTACACTGGGGAAATAAAAGAGAGCTCTAAATGTATTGATAGATGGCAAAAGTCAGATGTGTATAACAGGGAACAGAATTCAGATCTGGTTGTTTTTAGGCTCCAGTTTTCAAGTACCAGCAGACTTCTTAATTGTAGCTTAGTTAACAACTGCAAAAAAAGCTTCTCTTACACTTCAAGTATGTAGTTCTGAAAGACTGTCACCAAAGTACTATCATCTTTCTGATATCGGCACATATAACATCCACAGTGATTTAGATAAAGTATTCAACCCAATCAAATTAAATAGGAACTTTGAACTCTTCTGCTGAGAACAGCTATTCAATCACATCAGAGAGAATGATAGATGGTAACTAACCTAGATCCTTCTTTCTTTATAAATAACACTAAATCTTTGTCCTTTCCTTATTGGAAGAATAGGAAACTACACCTGTTGCTCAGGGAACTGAAATTACGAAGTTCCTCTCCCATTTTGTCTCTCAATGCAAGAAACTTTTAAAATTAAGAAATTAAACATTTTTTCCCCCACTTAGACAGACAAGAAGTAATGAACTAAACTATTGCAGGCAATTTTTAGGACATGCAGCATAAAAAAGTTTCCAAACAATCAGGACAGGTAGAGTGTTCGATGCAAGAAATTGTTATAGCAGGTCAGAACATGGATGCATCAACTTATTACACCATCCTCAAAAGCAGCCTGTATCAGAGGCACAAGGACAGAACAAATAGGTAGTGATAATCTTCCCAGGGCACCTGCCTGGTTTCCAGCAATCCGCAGTTCAGACATGCCAGTATCTTGACCATGCCAGTAATGGTCCTCCGTGGAATTTTCTTTCAAGTGTCTCAACTTGCTTTTTGTATTCACATAAATGCTCACCATTCTGAACATTCTCACCAAACAGTTCCACAAGTTAACTACACTTAACGGAAAGAAGAGTCTCTAAGATTTCTGGGCCCTGTCTCCCATTAGTTCTCTTTATATCCTTTGGTTCACAGACAGCGAGACAATTTGTATATAGCTACAGGCTTAGGTACTGATCCCATCTCTGGGGGCGAGAGGAACAGACATGATCCCTCAAGGCCCCTTCCAGTCCTACTTTCCTCAGCGACTCCTCCTTTGAGAACATTCCCTCATTTACAATACAAATCATTTTCAGCTAAAACTCAAGGATGTGCCTAGCCAGGAAAACCAAGTTACTGTCATAATCAGACCTTTGACACAAGATAACCAAAGCAACACAAACTATTCCAACTGAGAATGAAATCAAGTATTAGAATATTTTCTTTGTCATTCCTTGCACACCTTAAGTGCATGTATTCCTGACTGCTGCATAAAGAACTACCCACATGGGCACCAGGTCTTTATCCCTAATGGGTAAGTTAATCTAGATGTAACCAATATAAATAGCTCAAATTGCCCCTTCCGGTATTACATTTCATTTCTTTACTGCGTCTTTCTTCTGTTACCCCATGGTTTGGTTTAGTTCAGTCACAAATAGTTCTTCAGCCCTTATTATCCTAAATTACTTTGTAACTTGAAAGTGTTACCAGCAGACCTTTTCATCCACTTGCTGGTCAGTGATTAAATATATATACAGGTGTATCAAATACCACAGCACAAACAATACTGACAGCAGCTGAGCTTTTTAATTAAATGGCAATCAGCTGAACACCCCTAGCTCCCAAAACAAAATTATTCTGTTTAATCAGAAGTTACCTGACTTGTGGAGCACATTTCTCTCTCCACTGCAGGTATTTGCCCTGAGCAACCTGGTCTAGCGGGACGTGCCCCTGCCCATAGCAGAGGGGTTGCAAGGAGATGGTCTTTAAGGTCCTTTCCAACCCAAATCTTTCTGTGAGTCTATGATTCATGATCTACTCACCTGTTGACCGAACACCACTCACAGAATCACAGCATTGTCGGGGTTGGAAGAGACCTCCGGAGATCATCCAGTCCAACCCCCTGCCAAGGCAAGGTCACCTAGAGCAGGTAATACAGGAACGAGTCCACGTGGGCTTGGAACGTCTCCGGGGAAGGAGACTCCAGCCCCTGCCAACATCAAGGTAAAGAACTTCTTCTTCATGTTGAGGTGGAACTTCTTGTGTTTTAGTTTATCACTCAAAATTATCAGCCTAAAAACTGCCATCTTTTGCGCTGGCTTTGCTTTTTACACCGCTCTGTTAATTCTAGACTCAACCACGCTTCTTCTGCTTCACATCAACGGAAACAAACGCAGCTCACCGAAGGGAAAGGACGACCTGAACGCGGCGCCAGCCCCCGACCCCCCCCGCGCAGGGCTGCCGCAACCCCGCCGGCCCAGGGGCAGGGGCAGCATCACACCGCGGCCTCCCAGGCAATGTCCCCCCCGCGGGGACATTCCCGGCGGGACGCGAAGCCCCGGCCCCGNGGCGGGGCCGGGGCCGCGCCTGCGCGCTGTAGCTGGCTGAGGCCGCGCTTCGGGGTCGGCGTGGGTTAGCGCTGAGCGGCGCCTCGGCGTTCTTGAAATGCAGGCCTGTCGGGAAAGCGGTGGGTTATAGCTGGAGCTACGGTTACGGTGGCCACCAGGTCGGGAGACCCCCGACGCGGCCTCGCATCTCGGAAGGACAGCGCAGAAAGCAGGACTCCTGTTTGAGTACGCAGCGCTGGGACTTGCAGCGTGTTTGGTGCAACAGCACTGCTCTGGAGACTTGTAGCAAGGAACAGATTTCACCCTAGTACTGGTTTGTTTGGGTTTTTTCCCATGGAGAAAAATCGAGGAATCGTAGAATCAACTAGGTTGGAAAAAAACTCTTGAGATCGTCGAGTCCAACCTGTGGCAGTCACCGGCATGTCAGCTGGAGCAGGGCACTCAGTGCCGGGTCCAGTCTGCCCTTAAACACCGTAATCACCCTTTCTGTGAAGAATTTCTTCCTAATGTCCAACCTAAACCCACCCTGGTGCAGTTTAAGTTCATGTCCTCTTGTCCCGTCGCTGGTTGCCTGGGAGAAGAGGCCGACCCCCACCTGGCTACAGCCTCCTTCCAGACAGTTTTAAGAGTGATAAGATCACTCCTGAGGCTCCTCCAGGCTAAACAGCCCCAGCCCCCTTAGCTCCCTCTCATAGGACTTGTGCTCCAGACCTTTCACCAGCTCCATTGCCCTTCTCTGGGTGACATAGAGACACAGCAGTCGTCTCTTGCTGGGGCGAGGCTGGTGTCAATCCTGTCATCTCCTAAAGTGATGTTAATCTGGATGCTGAACCTTGGGAGCTTGAGAGAGTTCCTAGTTTCTTTGAGTTACATAGGTTATACCCTAACAGGTGATTGGATTTTGTCAGTAGTTTTTTCTACCACGGGAAAAGTGGAAATTAATTAAAAACTGAATTTTAAGAAGCCTTTCTTTAGGCTTACTGGGACCTTCTTTTTAAGAGGAGTTACTATTTCAGAGGAAATTCTGGAACTGAATCTCTGCTTTTCCAGGTTTTTTTTTTTTTCTGTTAAGTTTTTTGCGGGTGGCCCTTGCTTCCCCCCATGCAGATGTATGATTTCCTCTCTGGGTTATAAAAGAAGCTGTAAGAAAACTGGTCATGGGCAAAGGAAGTCATCCATGCAGGGAGGTCAAGGAGAAGCTGCCTGGAAAGGTGCGTTTATTCTTGCAGTTGCCAGCTGTGAAAATGAAAACATCAGCATTTTACTGACATGGGTATGTGCAAATGATTGCCATGAACACTGCACTGAAAGACAGCAGTGAAGTGTCTCTCCTGTGCACACCTGGCCAAGCACTGGGAACTGCAGCCACGCTTTTATTCACAGGGTATGTTGGGATGGCATCTAGTTACTAGCTATTTCTCCAAAAGAGAAAAAGGGGGTAGGGTTAGGGTCACAGTCCCACCGACTCACCTTCTGGAGCAGCCAGCAGAGCTGAAGGGGTGGAGAACGCCAGTGATGGGTACGGCCTCTTCATGGGCTACGGTGAATCTCATCTGCCATCTGTCGCCCTGCAGCTTGGCTTTGTTCAGCAGCAGAGGAGCTCTTCACTCCTCACTGTGCTGAGCAATTGTTACTTCTCACCCCTGTAAACGCTACAGAAACAAAACACTGCTGGAGTGAACGGTTTTTATTCCCCATATATAATTAATCATCAAGCTTGAGGAGCAGGCCACCTATAAAATATCGCCCACTTATACTTGGGAACTAGTTGATGTAAATACAACTTCCTTGATTTCCTACATTTTTCTACTCCTATGCTCACTGTGAAAAAATCTTAAGTGCATTTGCAATCTGCAGCATGATTTCAAAGACTGGGGTTCATACAGCTCGTGGTTTCAGTTGGAGGTTACAGAATTGTTCTTGCGTATTAGTGAATAGAGACCTTGTTGTATGTGGAGTCCAGCAATTAAGGGCTATGTTGTTCCTCTTGGATCATTAGAGCTGTCATCACTTAGAAACTGAGGACTGCCCTTTCAAGGTGGAAGATTTTTGCACAAATTTTAGGTATATTTCCCAACCATCTTGCTGCTGCCAAAAAGTTTACGTGTGCTTGTTTGTCCCTAGAAGACACTCGTAGAGAGATCCCTGAGTGACCGTTTTCTAGACTGATCAGGAGTGCATGTAGTTATTACTTGGGATGCTTTGAAGGAAATGTACTTCTGTGGTAGGCATGGCTAGCATATTCCAGAAAGATTCCTTCTAGTGGAAAGATTGCCACTTCTGCTTGAATGGCAGAAGTCTGTGTTTGCCAGTTCAAAATCAGATTTTAGCACAAATGAAGGTAGGATAAAAATGAGCAGAGGTTATTTACATGCTCAACCACCTGCACCCCATCACTCCGTCAAAATTTGTTAAGACAGAGGTGGAGGGAAATGCAAGAAAACCATGCTTAATCTACTTATCCCAAGATTAACTCCAAAGGGCTTCTCTTTCTGTCTCTCTCTTTAGCTGACAGACTGTAGATGCTTACCTAATCCATGCAAACTACCCCAATGCTTCACTAAGCCCTCTGAGGAACTTCAGTCACTTGTGTGGCAGGGATGGCCTTTCTGAGCCCAGCTGGGCAATGTTCAGCTCTGGGCACCTGTTTCAGTTGTGAGGCTGATTACCCATATCCTCGTGTAACCTGCTATTCATGCTCTGTGCAATCACAGAACTGGGGGCTGTTGCCGGCAGCACAATACCTGCTTTTGTTTTTAGACTTAGACAATGAGGGGTAAGCATATAATTTGGGATGATTTAAAGCTTTGGAGTGCTGTCTTTGAGGATGGTCTGACATAAGGAAAAGGGTGCTTCTGTGTGGGGCTTGAGGTTTCTGGAGAGAAAAATCACTGAAAGCAAAATAAGCCTGAGCCTGTCACATGCATGGGTCAGGGGACAGCCTGAGGGGCACATCTGTAGTATATGCAAATTCTTAAGCACAAACCTAAGGCTGAGCTTCAGTCCAAAGCTGCTGATTGCTTATGTTACCAGCCTACATGCAGACAGTCCTTAAGTGAGATTTGGGGTGTTCTTTTGTAACCAGAGATGGGATTTGTAGATAGCATGACTTCAGGTTACTAGTATGGGTAGCGTGAAAACCAGTTGCTTGAGGAACAGGTATCCCAGTGGCAGTGCTGGAGATGTACGGCTCTCCATCTCACAGCCTCATAGTTGCAGTCCAGAAATTGGCAAGGATCAGGGGCAGCCTGAAGATCCACTGAGCCTGATGGCTTCATTCCAGTGATAGATGCTTACAGAATCACAGAATAGGTTGAGTTGGAAGGGAACCATCAGGATCATCGAGTCCAACTCCTGGTCCTCCACAGGAACATCCCCAAGAGTCACACCATGTGCCCGAGAGCATTGTCCAAATGCTTCTTGAACTCTGTCAGGCTTGGGGCTGTGACCACTTCCCTGGGGAGCCTGTTCCAGTGCCCAACCACCCTCTGGGTGAAGAACCTTTTCCTAATGTCCAGCCTAATCCTCCCTTGGCACAACTTGAGGCCATTCCCTCCAATTTTGTCAGTGGTCACCACAGAGAAGACATCAGCTCCTGCTTCTCTCGTCCCCTCAGGAGGAAGTTGTAGATTGCAACGAGGTATAAAGACAGGGCAGATATACAGAGGGAAAGTCTCCTCATCGGTAATGAGCTGAAGACTGTATCTTAGGCTTAGATATGAGAGACCTCTCTTACCCAGGAGAAATGGTCAGAACTTGAGGAAGGATGTAGCAGGATCTGCTGCCTTGCAACAGAACAAGCTAACCTGCAGCAGAGATGGGGGGACTCCATCTATCAGAAGACAAAGCAAATAGCTGTAGGAGTGTTAAAACTTCATAGGATGCCCTAATCCAAATCCATTTCTGAAGGGATGCCTAAATTTTTACATTTTCCCTAAACAGAAATAAGAAAGTAGATTTGTTTTGGAATTCTGAACAAAAGTTATTCTTCTTATAAAGCGTTTTCTGTTCTCTTTCCCCTGTGCCTTTTTTCCTTAACCTGTAAAGTACTTTGGCTGAAGTTTTGGGGCACATGAGCCAAAAAGGACAGCAATCAACAGTGCTCCTTGAGGGACTGGGCAAGAGAATCTCAGGGTGTTACAGTATCCACATGCCGAGAGCATTTCTCAGAGGCTAACCAGGAGCACTTTCTGGATTGTCTTTAGACCAGGGAAGTTTAGGAACACCCAGGTCCAGTATAGAACAAAAAATTGGAGGTTTTGGCTAGGGAGAGCTCTGGAGAAGAGTGGCTTGACAGAAAGCTCTGTGTTTCAGAAGCTGATCAGTATGTGTTTGTAAAAAACCAAAATGCATATTAAAAATACAGACAATTCAGCAGTATTTTAACTCTGTTCCAGTTAAGTAATTTCCAGATATTTTATGACATGTATGTGCTTTTTGACACAGAAATTGTTTTGCATTGATCTTCTTCATTACTATTGAAAGGCTTGAGGCTGATATATCCAGAAGTCACGCTTTCTTTAATGCAAACACATAAATTCTATTTTAAAAGGCTAATAATAACAGCAACTATTTCATTGCACCCACTTTCTTCAAATGTGGAACTAGCACACTTCGTTTCATAGACTGCATATACCAGCTACCTAATGGGTGTCAATTATGTTACGCTATAAAAGGCACAGCACTTAGGGGGCTGTCAGTCAAGTCTGTAGTAAGAGATTTCAAGAATCTTTATTCCAACACTATCAAATATAAAAATAAAGCACATTTACATGACAACGCCAAATACAGAGGCATCACATTTCATTTTATAGTGAAAGCCATTTGGATTGAGCATAGAATTAGTAAAGGTGAATCAAGAGAAGCCAGAGACCTTTACTTGTAAGGCAGTACCCCATTTTGTTCCTTACCACAGCTTTCCTTCTCTATGAAAGAAGGTGTTACCCAGATTTGCACTGCTCTTTGGGTCACAGTCCCACATCTGTTTCATCTTTTCTTCACATTCTGAGGGTTGCTGGTTGGGTTTTTCCCCCCCCCAGTTTATGGGTATCATTGAGCACTGCAAGGCATTTTGGGGAACATTCTTTTCTGCAGTATTATGTTCCAGCTCTGCCATAATTTATGCGCTTGGGTAGACCCCACTGAATTTACAAATAGTTCCCAGAAAGAAAGAGAACTTATATGGATGTAATTTGGAGGCATCTGAAGATAGTTTTATCCCACATGAATGCTAGAGTCAGCCCCAAGAGATCTAAATGCAATGTCTAAGCCTATTTTTAGGTGGCAAGTGCTTTTAGACTATGTAATGTGTCTTTGTCATTTGTCTACCATACACTTTGCCTCCATAGGTTTATCACTGTTGCTATTGCTGATTCAGTATTTCAATAATAGAATCATTTGGAGCTGTTCTTTAGGCTAGGGTTTGCATCAGACTTTTTTGTCTCTGTATAATTAGACTAATGTCGTTGCTGATCCTACCAGCATCTTTGAGTCAGAGCTGACGTTATATCCAGAAGTTGTGTCTATGCTTCTAAATGAAAGAGGCCTAAGGACTGGCCTAGAGGTACAGTGACCTCGATCAAGTCACATCAGCATTGATTAGGGCCACCTTCCCTGTATAGCACAGCTGCTTGGAAGACCCCAACACAGAACCAGAAATACAAATAATCTCCCTCATCTAGACACAGAGCAGTAGTAGTTTTATCCCTTCATCACACAGAAGGAAATAGATTGCTATTCCCATTATTGAACCTGTTCAGATTTATGAACTTTTCATTCTTGATCTTTTAAGGGCTGGATACAAACATATATTCAGAATGAATAGGTGAAGACAGTAGTTTTTCAGATTGTGTGTGTTTCCCAAGATTCTTTTGTAGGCAGGGAGTGGACACTGTAAGTCCTGTCTGCCTCACCAGATAACCAGAAAATACAACTCACAGTAGCCCTCCTGGGACAACATGAGGGATTGGCCGTTCTACAGTTTATGGATGCTGCTGGAGGTTGTGAACTCCATCTGTGTCTTCGTCAGACTGCAAGCTCTTTAGTTTGGAAGGCTGGCATGTGTCTTCCTGTGGCCTCACATCTTTCCTGCTGGATTAAATTCCTGCAGGGTGCGTGATAGTCAATGACCGAGCACTGTCCCATAGCATGCAGTGGTTACAGACACAAAGTTAATCCTGCTGAGCAGACCAGGTTGGGGAAGATGCGGTCACCTTGGCCACAAACTAGTCTAACAGAAGACCTCATTCACCTTCTGAGAACTGGATGGCAGCTGAAAAGTTAGATATAGAAGTGGTCCTCTAAGTGTTTTTGGAGTTGAGGAAATGGCAGATCCAGCACCTTGCACTTTTCCATGCTTCTTGGAGATGTTCTATAGGGGACCAAGTGGTTATTCAGAACTAGATTTCTTCTCCCCTCAAAATGAAAATTGTTCTCTTGAACAATGTTCATTTTCTT
>VYZT01052964.1:97-14482 GCA_013400735.1 Pomatostomus ruficeps
TACATAAAACAGGGAGGGGAAAACAGTAACCAGTCAACTTGAAATATGAAAACAGCAGAAAAAAAGGATCCTGGGTTCTCACCATAACCCTAGGGGGAGTGCTGTTAGACTTGGGGGTCTTGACAACCAGGGCTCTGATGTTGTTGGCTCTTCTGGGGCCATGGTGGCTGCAGCCACACACACCACAACACTACTAGAAGACAGAGGAAATATTGCTTAAAAAGAAAATAGTTGGGTTTTGGATAGTTCATAGCATAGACCAGATAGTTAACTTTTAGTTTCCTCGAGAACAAAAACCAGGAGCTCCATGTGAGGCATGGATAGAAATCGGGATGCTTTTCTGTCTCCAGCTTGGAAATACAGCCTCTATTACCAAATCAGTTTTGTATGACCTTGTCTTGCTCCTGGAGAGCTGGAATATGTCCCAGCATTGATTAGTTTGGCCAGTTGCTGAATAATGGAGACTGTTTGTGGTCATATGATTCTCAGCAATTGGATTGTTTGCCCTCAGTGTGAATGTAGTACAGGCAACAGCACTGTGCTCCAAATTTCTCATGGTTACAGGCTTTAAGAGCTTGCAAATCAAGCTACAGGTGTTTGGTATTCACACAGACCTCCTTGTTTTACTTGAGGATTTTAGGAGCATAAAATTCATGCCATGAAATTATATTTGAATATTTATAAATGTCTTCTTTTTCATATTTACCTGCATTCCACTCTATCTATTGCTGTGTTTTTCTCACCTTTTTGAAGAAAAGCTGGTTACTTAAATCTTTTTATGAAGGACTGAGCAAGCTGCTGGTATCAGTACTTAGGTAGCCATTTTGTTACGGCATAAACATACAATTATACACTTATACACTGTTTTAAATTGAATTAAGTAATTAATTGATGGAAATTAAGCCATATAAGTAGGAGACAGAGGTGCAGTTTCAGTAACAGCCGCTGATGCACAATATGACATTTCCTTACATCTCTTTCTATCATTACTTTCACACATTCAGGTTGGCACTTGCTATAACATAAACTACTGTGAAGTTTGGCTTTGCAATGTGCATTTAACATTTTAAGTCTTCTCCAGTAAGAAAAATCCATGTGGGAGCATCCCAGTTCCTTAAATGTGAGATAAATTTGTACATAGCTCTGTATTTCATGTCTGCATTTGATATAGACAGGATGGTAGTTCTCCAGTGGATTTACAATGAAATGATAAAACTAAAATGCTGGCTACCATGTCTTGCAATTTAGCACCTTGGAACAAAGGGTAGCAAGTATCCATAGTGGAACTATGGTGTAGTAAAAGGCTGGAAGCAAAAGCTGTTGAGCTTTGGCTTTAGCCATTTGTTAGGGGTTAAGCTTATAGAGGACATCAACATCTTGGCTCAACTCACTTGAGTAACTTTTGTCGGAAGACTCACAGCAACAGTTAGTAATTTGGGGCGTCATAACAGTTTGGTGTCTATCCCCGTGGTATTTATGGCTGAGGTCCAAATTACAGGATGCTTCACCATGTCCCACCTCCTTTTCCATGAGCTCAGGGCTGTTCAGGGACAGTGTTGCCCAAACACCCAATTCCAGGTCAGAGATCAGCAGTTTGAGCCGGGAACTGTTGCTGTTGCTGCATCCTTGTGGCACCCAGTGCGACCCCGTGGCTGACGAAACTAAGCTCTCTGGCTCTTCATTGGGATAGAATACCCAAAAGCATGACACTAACAATAGTTTGAAAAAGAAGCTGTTCTGGCTGTCGTTTTGAAATAGGTTGCTGGGTGTTTTTCCACCTGCACAGGATTGAATACTCTTGGTGATCATCACCCTGTGAACTGAGCAGGGCTGGATCTAAATAATCTGCTCTTTTGCTCTGCACTTTGAAAACTCATTTGGTGATAAATGTTCAGTCTCTGTAAACTCTAACATTTATTTTAAAGTAACATTTTTTTATTAATTACAGTTGGCAAGTCTTAGACTCCTGCTGATGGCAGGCTTGTTTGAACATGGGTTTTCTCTCTCTCAACCCATCTGTTCCTCCTACTTGATCTGTTGTTAAGTCATAATATTGAAATTGTGACATCAGTCATTTCCATAGCAACAGACTGTGATGTAATTATATAAGGTAAAAGTGCTTTGTAACATCAATATCTGCAAAAATTAAAAAAAACCCGATAAACTACTGCCCTTTTGGTTAACTGGGCTGCTCTTGTGGAATCTTGGTTTCTTCTTTAAAAAAAAAAATTGTGTAGCAGCTATAAAGATAAAATTGTATCATTTGTGTATTTTTGTTTTTCTTTGGACAGCTTATACACTTGGTAAAAACGGTTCAAAGAAAACCCAAAATATTCCAGAGAGCTCTTATTCCTGTTGCTGTTCTTTTCCAAATGAGTGAGAGGTGTTAGAAGCTTTGTTCCTTCACTTTCCAAATCTGCTGCAAAGCCCATGTCCCAGATACTCACAGTGCCATTATATATTTTGGTGCGAGCGTTTCCTTAAGGCATTCTGGCCAGATCCCAGTGCAAACAATGATATATTGCTGTTCTAATGGCAATCTAGAAACATCACTGTACAGAATAGCAACTAAAGACAAAGTTGTATATTACCGGTGTGTGATGGATGAAACAAGCCCTGGATGAAGCTGTCTCCTGTAACTCTTTTGGGAAAGTAAATCTGTCTTGTGTGAGTAATCCATTGTCTTTTTTTCTAATGTCACTATGAATTAACCTCCTCCTTAAATGTCCTTCCTTGTTAGGTTGTCTGTTGAGAGGGTTAATGATATCAAAAGTAAGTAACTTTACTGTTTCTGTTTAAAGACCATCATAGAGGTTTTCATTATTTCATGGGGAAAGAGTTGGTTTGGAGTTTGTTTTTTTTTTAATGCATGAAATCCCAAATGAATGTAAGAAGGCCGATGCTGTGTATCATCTTAAGTTGCATGTGTCAAACAGGAGTCCTCTTCTTCAAATGGGTGAATTAAATCTTAGATTATTGGTGTTTTTCCTTGTGAGTAGGAGGTCACAAAATACTTGTCTTCATACCATAAGATGTTTTATTCCTGTTACAGTGCTGACTCTGTGTTATATATGTTCTGCAGGACTATATTTGATACAAAGAAACTTCTGGAATTTGCTAAACTTGGATGTTACCTAGAGTATGACCTATTTGGTACAGAATTCCTTCATTACCAGTTCCATCCGGATATTGACATGCCGAATGACAATGAAAGAATTGCAAGGTATCTGCTCCCGTGCGGTTTTAGCTATAGCATGGCCATTGACAAAAAAATATTATTGGCACTTGTTCTAAGACTGTCACAGAGTGATTCCGCTTGCTGTTCAAGACTGTCTTCTATCTAGCTAAAATAACGCCATTTTCCCCTGCTGCTGTCACGCCTTTAGAGCAACGTGTATCATTTCTTCTACCCGAGAGGAAGATGCAGAGTCATGGTGGTGTAGGAAGTTGCTTGAGAAGAAGATTAGGAGCCTCTTTAAACATCTTTCTCTCTCCTAATTCCATGCTGATCTGGTTGAGTTTTATCATTTACTGGTTTTATACAGTCTGTAAAAAGGAAAAGGCTGGAAATTCAGCATTTGTATTAGGATTAGGTAATTCTGTTTGAAACACAGGATTGGGAACCTAGTGCTGCTACTAAACATTGTCTGAGCGTGTTACATCTCCTCACTAGTGTGCTATCCCAGCAAAACTCATGATTGTTTTGGAGGGATTTGATCCTGTGCTTCCATCCTGAAAAACTGCCTTTTTTCTTCCAAGCATTTTATCACCTTTCCTCCCCCTGTCCTTTTGCCCTTTCTCTCTTTTGAAGGATGAGATTCCTGTCTCCTCAGAGCTCCCATGTTCCTCACATTCGCTCACAGTGTGAAAATATTGGCCCCACTGGCAGGATACCTCTTCCCTGCTTCTCATCAGCACCTGCAGCCTCAGCTCAGCTGCACAGCAAATCTGTTGTGCTGTGCTCACACAAAGGTTTGCCAAGGAGATGCATTCTGTACAGAAACTGTCTGAGAGAAGGTAGGATCAGCTGGGAATGGACACCTCTCTCCTTCTACTCCATCTGGAGGTGTGATGCTGCCATGCTGTTTGTCCACGGTGTGAGCAGTGAAGTGGCAGGTGTCTGAGGGGTGGAGTGCCACCCTGCCTGTGTCTTTTTACTTCCCAGGGTCACAAACAGTTCTTTCCTTCTCCTTGATGAGAGATTTTATGATTACTGATCACTAAGAGTAACTTCCAGCTTTCCCTTACATTTCAGACATCGCTTCCCTCTCCCTCGTTGTCAGATTAATCTTGAACTAATCTATTTTCAATCTGTTCTCTCCTAAGAAGGTGCTGTGGTTACTCTTCCACTCACTGCCAAGCGTTTTGCTGCTGCTTTTCACTCTAGAAATTGTTTCTCTTTTTACAGTGCTCTCAGTCTTGCACTCAGTATTTTAAACTGTTGCAAGGAATCCACAGTTTTCTCATTTAGAATGAGTAAAGTGGCTTTCTCTGCTGTGCCTCCTGCCCTCTCCTGTGCCGTGGAATGTCAGCATCTACCAGAAGCACTGGGGAATATATAGAGAGGACTGGACTAGGCTTTGGTTGACAAGTGCGTGTTCAACCATGGCAGAGTTTTCATTCCATCCATGATACTTGCTCAGCCACCATTGTCTCTCCTGAAGCTCTCTAGTGTCTGAGTACTTCTTACAGCAGGCTGTTCATAGGAAGAAGAGATTAAATGTTTGTCTTCTCGTTGCATAGTGTGAGTATGTGCATTTGAGTTATAAGTGCCATTAAATGGATATTGATGCATCCACAGTGGACTTAGGATGGCTGGGGCAATCTCCTTAGGGTTTTGTTTTGTCAAACAGCACCACAAGAGGTAGAAATCAAATTGACCTCTAAATGAAAATACTGAATGGAAAATACTTGTTCACGTCTTTTCTGTTCAAAACATAAACTTATGTAGTTATAACATACCTACTTGACACAGTTTAGTTGTCTGTACTTCAGCAGTTTGGCTGCAGTCTACTGTCAGTGCAAGCAGAACACTGACTTGTGTTCTGGGGCAGTTTGGAGTCAGAGGTAGGTACTAACTAAATTTACAGGAATGAGCAAAAAGGAGCAATGGATACAGAATTGAAAGGATCATATGCCTCCCCAAACGTTGCAATTAGTCCAGTATTAAAGGAGGTGATTCTAAGAATATGTTTGGTCAGCAAAAAACTTAGTCCTTCCAGTGCAATTGCTGTTACTCGCTGGTTGACTTGGTGGTCTTCTCTGTATTTCGGGCTGGAGGAGACACTTTTTTAGCATTTTACCAAATTCTATCCTATTTGCTTTCTTTCTGCCGCCCATGTTGATTAGATCCAGCTATATGTATCTCCTTGTAACTACTTGTAATAAAAGCGGTCAGGGCTTTCTGATACAGTGTACTTACTTATAAGGCTAGTTTTTGTTTTCTCGCTGATCCACACATTGTCAGGAAGGTAAGAATTAGAATTTCGCAATGCTGGCAAGTGGTGGAATCGGAGGCCTTTGTGAGGAATGAGCACTTACCAGGGCTGGTCGGTCAGTCCCTGCCACTTCAAGGCTGCAATCCCCTCCCAGACTGAATGGAAGCTTACTGGGAAGCTTACTGGGAAGCTTAAGAGTCATGCAATACAGGAGTGTAGACACTCACATCATATAAATGCCAAAAAAATTATCTGATCAAGGGAGTAAGGCTACCTGAGTGAAACATGGAACAGAAGGACTTGTAGCAGTCCTGATACAAAGGTGTGACCAGAAGGATTACTTCTTTTTCCAAGCTGTCTTGTCATTTTGCCAAGGCTGTTCAGCTACACTGTCATATTAATTCCTCTTATTTCCTGGCATGTGCTAGTGCTGTGCCTTGCCAGTCTTACTTAGCTTCTTTAATGAACATCTTTGAAGTGTGTTTGGATGATAACCATCTATATGGACTATGATACTGGCAACTTCAAGTTTTTATTAACCTGCTTTGCTAAATGGGATTTAACTGAAGATATGGAAGTATTTATGTAATTGAGCCAGGCTCCTTAAAGACCTGTCACACACAGAGTCTGGTCATTAAAAAATGTAATGGGACCAGCTTTGTGACAGTAGCAAGAAGTAACCTGCTGAGAAGGAATTTATGAAATTTAGGAAATTATTATTTGCTCATGGAAAAGCCTGTGACCTGTGCATGGTGATGGCTGAAGTTCTTGAATTCCTCTGTGGAATTAATGGGTCTGGAAATGCAAAGTCATGTGCCAAAGGAAAGAGTTTTTGTTCTCCATTTCGATGTGTGTGGTGGTGTGTTTTCAGAGGTGGGGTATTTTTCATGAAATAAAAAATGCATTTTAATTTCAGGTAAATGTAAGGAGTGTGTCCTCTGAGCACCTAAGTATTTTCTGTTATAATACAGTCAGCAGTACAGTAATGTAAGAATTGTAAAACCTGGTGGGTTCTGTGCTGTTGCAGTGAGAACTTTGACTGACAGGGATGCTTTTAACTTTTGCAGGATTCGTATGCTGATTGATGAAGGCTATGAAGACAGACTTCTGATGGCTCATGATGTGCACACCAAGAATAGGTTGATGAAATACGGAGGTCATGGATATTCACATATCTTTAAAAATATAGTTCCTAAAATGCTAATTAGAGGCATATCCCAAGATAAAATCGATAAAATACTCCTAGCAAATCCAAAGCGGTGGTTGACTTTTAAGTAGGAAGAATGAATATGCCTATTTTATAGAGAAACTTGATAAAATTCGGATTTCAGGAGAGCAGTCATTTAAAATTTTTTTTCAGAGAAACTGAAAATTATTAAGTAGATGCAAACAGATTATAACATTTCTTTTTAATTAGAACATCAAAATTGTGTACTGTCTCTACATTTTCTTCCTTCTCAAAGTTTGCTTATAAATGATTTACTGAATATGAGCCTACCCACAAAATCTTTTCCAATTAAATTTTAAAATAATTGTTTCAAAAGCATAATCTAATACTGGTACTGAATGTTAACCCTAAACTGCTTTTGAAGATGCATCACCCCGACATGGAAGGAAATTACAGTTTTCATTTAAATTTCCTGTCTCCAGGGGCCGATCTTAATCCTTGTAATACTGACAATCTTCTCATTATCCTTATATTCTTTAAGTAATATTTGATGAAACGTCTGGAACTTTTAAATAGCTTCCATAGACAAGAGAAGGCAAGAGGAATCTCAAATAAATCTAAAAAGATATTGTTGCTTTCTGGTTTAACAATTTACTTAATTGTAACTGAAAATGTAAAAAATACATGGAAAAATATATTTTTTGAATAAAGCATTTTGATCACCTCTTAAACTATGTCCAGTATTATTACAGGTGTTTTTTTCTAATTGCATTAATTTTTTGTCATGAACTTGGAGTCTCACAGCAGTCATGTAAAACTTGACACATACCAGCTTCTTTTTGTAAGGATGCAACAACGGCACTCAAAATATATTACATAATACAGTTTTAATGAGTTGTAATAGTTATAACAAAGGTTGTGATATAAGTCTTTACAAATCAGTATATCAAGATATGATGAAAAAGGAAGAAATGTTTGCCTTATATGTGGTTTTCACATAAAGTGTGTTCTTTGCTCTTGTCTAACTTTAACCAGGGCAGGTGATTTATCCAAAAAATGGCCGTATCCAATAGCAGTGGTAGCCTGATTTCAGAAGCTTCTTCAAATCTGACTCTATGTCTTGTAGTACTGAGCTTTACCCACAAACACCTTAGGAAATGCATTGCTGGTTGTAAATGACCTCTAGCTTACAGCAGGACTGGTGGACACTACATAGGGGATCTCTAGCTACACTACTGTGGGAGTGCACAGGCCAGCAACAGCAACAGTGGGCGAGCAGACAAGGCAGTGACACATCTGTTATTAAAATAATTGCCTCGTAGAAATCAAACAGGAGTAACCACTACAGTGTACAGGTGTAGGCTGGTGCTTTGTCATAAGGTAAAAGCTTTAACCACTCTGGTGAGATAACACACAAGCAGCTGGCAGCACGATGTCCCCTCGTAAACCCTGGGTGAGCTTGCCTAGCCGTCCTCTCAGTCAGCCTGGACTCACTCAGCAGTTGTTTTGGATTGGACAACTCAGAAGGAGTAACATGTTCTGTTTAAGAAAAGATTCACTCATTCAAATGAGATTTTTAGGGAGATGTGTAAAATCTTTATCAGAGTTTTGCTGAGTAGCCAGCACTGGAGAGCTTTTTTGTCAGAGTGGCAGACCCTTTGAAAATGTTAGTGCAGATAAATCTAAGTTTGTACCCTTGTTACATTAGACGAGGTTGCTTGTGACAGAGTATATGAAATAGCAGTGCTAGGAGTAGCCTCTACTACTCTTTAATGATTTATAGAAATGTTACCTTGACTTTGCCAAAATGTTAAAAATAAATAACAAACTGTGCTAAATTAATCTAATAATCTTGCTAAAATTTAGGTTTAGAATGAAATCTGCAAGTTTTAACCTGAGAGAAATAGCCTCCCAAAATGAAAACAAATAATAAATCCACTTTCTGAATAAAATATTCTTTGGACATTACTGCTATGACTGATTTTAAAGCATTTTTATAACTATGTATCTGTGTTTTGTTTCATTCTCCAAGCCATTAATCTTCTACATGGATTAAGCTTCTTTGAGATCTTATATATCTATATCTATATGAATGAGAAAAATAGGTTTTAATACACACTTTTTTGCATGTAAATATCTGCTTCTTTCTTTGCATATGTGTTATCATTTTTGGTAATAATGCTTTTCTGTGTCCATCTCATAGGCACACCTTACCACAAACTGGTAACTGCTTCCATGGAAAAGGTCTGTGACAGCATTTTCTCCTGTGTCACATCTCCCACTCTTCCTTTGTTGGGAAAATCCCACTAACTTCAGTGAAACAAGACACCTAAGACAATTAAGGTTTTGACCCATTATATTCCTATGAAATTCTAGTGGAACATCTGCAGTATATTAATCCATAACTACTTTATTAAAAATAGTACCCAGGTACAGACTAAGTGCGAAAAGACTAGTGAAGACTAATTGCTGCAAAAAAACCACTCTGCCTTAGTCTGATGGTGTGAATGCCAGGCTTTCTAAATATTTACACAACTAACCATCAAGAATGGGCCTGTAATAATTGTCAAAATATGTATTTACATGTATACAAATTAAAAGCCAAATCCCTTTTCCACTAATAGCAATGGGAGTTTTGCCATTTGCTTTGGTGGAATCAAGGATATGGTCCAACAGAATAGTTTGTCAACTGTTATATATTTCAGGGGAAATAGTGTTTCTTCTATCCTTCTTTGTCTTTTAGAGGACAGCTAAGGGAAAGACAAAATTTAAATAACTCCATTGGATTGATTTTATGTTAAAAGTCTAATGTAAACCTACAAAGCAGGAATATTGAGTTAAGGCTTGAAGCTGATTAATTTCTAGTTTTAAGTGGAAGGGTGAGAAAAGTACAAGGCAAACAGTTTCTTTGCAGAGAGAAAGTATATTTTGATTACCTCTTCCTTTTATTGTAAAATCATTCCTCACCACACTATGAGTGGACTCCAAGCATCATTGTTAGCAGGTAAGTCACAAGAACCAAAGCTGAAGTATGGATAAAGCAGCAAGATCATAACACGTCAAAGTATCATATACACTGAAGAAATAACTCAGCGTCCTTAGGTGGGCTTTTCTTCCCTATAAAAATTTGATCTATGTAGAACTTCATTCACATGGACACTAACAATGAGGAAGTATTTGCTTTGGCGGAAGTGGATCGCACATCTGTTTAACTTGGTTTGTGGTTTTTTAACATAGGTTTCTCTAGGTTTCTCTGTGTTGTACAGATGTGAATCAGGTAGCATTCGGCTTTTTCCCCCGCTGCCGAGGTGTTCGGTGGTCACTCTCTGCTGGGGTGCTTGTTTCATTGACTTTTGCCACGCAAATCCATCGCTTAGAAGAGCAGGCTTCATTTCTCGACTCGTTTGGTGGGCCTTTTACTCATTATCAGTCAGCATAAATAATAAATCCAGAAAATGTGCTGTATTTGTTGTTGTTTCCTCCATGTGCTTTTCCACCGTCTAATTTAATGTAAACTTCGTCTCCTGGCTCCAAGTGAAGAACCACGCTGTTACTGGCGTAGTCGTAGTTCTGATCAGCATCCTGAGCAATCGCGCTAGCTCGAACCTACATAAAATACAGATGGCTGGTTAAGAAAACTCAGGGAATTTCTCCTGCCTGGTGAAATTAAAGCATATCCTCAATGTTTTATTCAACATGCGTGAGTTACCACTTTAAACATCTGGCAACCTGTATTGTACTTTATTCCTATGTTTATTCCTTATTTTCTCCTACAGTACTTGTGAAATTAAAGTAGTAATATGCTCCTGTCCCGGTCATCTGATGAATGCATGACTGCCTGATCTTCTGTAGATGTCTGGAGCCTTTTTAAATGTATCTGTAAGAATAGCTGGAGTTGGGAGTACTAGATCTGGTTGTGTGCCAATTTTACATTGGTGTAACTTTTGTATCAGTCGGACAAGTGATTGACAATGGTGAGGATGCACAGGGAGGCCCACAGGGAGCTCCCAAGATGGACTTTTTCCAGAGACAGTTTATTGTCATACCAAGGATTTGGATCATGCTGAAGAAAAGAATTCAAGAAGTATGCCCCCCACACACACATGCACACAAGTAGGTAAGGATCCTAGTCAGGGTTTGGAAAACCTGCTATTACCACATTTCAGTAAGCAAACATTTAATTTCACTGTGTTTTAAGAGATGCACCTCTGAAAAATCCCAGGCAAGTCACTATTTGCTTTAAGAGGTTTTTGGAATTTACAAATCATTGAGGCTTTTCATTTGCAACTTTCCCTTACACATACTTTCTTCCCATTTCTCCCTTGGTATTCCACTACTGATTAAATTTGACATTTCTTGCAAACTGGAAGTAATCTGTAATTTCAAGATATATGCTAGTTTCCAGCAATGAACAGCCTGTGCCATTGTAAGTCTCCAAATCATTTATATATAATTTGACTCTGTTTGGTAAAATATTTAAACATGGTTGTATTTGATTTATTTCAGTGTAACACGTCATCGGCTTGTTGCTTGTCTTTGTTCTAGCGTGGTTACAGAGCAGTAAATGATTTAGTGGCATTGCAAATCTGAACTAAGTAATAATGCATGACTTGGCGTACTATATGTGGGATTTTTTCTGTTCTGAACGGAAAAAATAGGCTATAAGTCACAATTTTCCATGGATTCCTTTCAAAGTTTACATGATAAATTTCCAAATTAAATTTTCATGTGATATGATTTCACATTAATATTGAAATGTTAAAAAGGAGGGGGTTCTTTTACCATGCAGGATCTTATGGCATTATGCAGCTTAAAAATCACAGTAGGTGGAAATTCTTTATGCATCCTGTAAGAACAGTGAGAAAGGCTGCAAAGGCTTGCTGAGCTGTGACAGGCTGCAAATTTAAACTGATACATGGCATGATGATAAACCCGGACTATTTCAGGACTTCTTGATCCTGATATGCCTGGTATTGTTTACAGAGGTGATCTATTTTGCTAGTTTTTTAAGCAGTAATTATTCTAAGTACTGGATGTTTCCTTTGGGATAGTGACTGGCAGGGTGGAGTTGAAGGCTCTGGGCCATTAACGCTGGAAAGACCTAGAGAAAATAACGGACTGAGATGGTTGCTGGCAGTGGAAATGGAAAGGGCAAATGGGGAGGAGTGAAAAGGCTACAGACAAGGTAGAAAAACTTCCACAGAGAATTAGTATCTGGCATAATGGTGAGCAAAATGCTTTAAAGAACTTTTCAAATTCCTGTTTGCTTCCTAATGAAATGCTGCTTTGTGGATTTGTATAAAATGTTGTGTTTCTGTGGATGGTAAGGGAGAATTCGAATTACATCAGTGACTATCCTAAGGGCATCAGCATGTGGACACTGGCTACAACAGCAATGGATATTTCATTTTTAAGATTCTACATAGTACATACTGGCTGGGGAAAAAAAAAAAAATTCTGGATATTGAAAGTCTAGAAACCAAAATGCAGACCTTATTGCCCTGTGTGGAGCAGCAAAGGTCCTGTGTGTTATCCTTAGTGGGTTTACCTTCTTGCTTGGTTAGCCAGAGCAATTTCTTTTTAAAACCTCGGAGAACAGTCTCAAATGAATTCTCAGTGAGTGTACTTCTGCAAGAGGGTAAATGTATCTCAAAATTAAGGCATTATGAGACAATACATTTCACAAATTCCGTGTAAGTTCTTTTATGAAGCTACGCTCTCAGCCTGCACACACATATCTAAGCGGAGTGATCTCAGCACTTCCCTGTTAAAGCTTGATAACCGTTAAAGCAGACAATGTGGTAACACTGGGGACCTTGATTTTCCACATATGTATTATTTAGGAATGGGGCTTTTTTCTCTAAGTCATACACTTTTCAATGTTTCAGGTTTTTTCATTGTTAGGGAACACTGGATTTATAATGTTGCCTTTGTCACTCCATTTAACTACTTCCAAAATTTCTGAGCTTCCTTACAAATATACATAAAGCCTGTCACATCAGCATTTAGTGTTTCAAGTATAAATCATAATCAATCATTGAGGCACTGAAACTGTGGATCAATTTAAAACCATTTATATGCAGGTATTTACCTAAATATCTTGTATAGTATATACAAACATATGCATGGAACCCTTAATCAGGTTGGTTTTTTTTTTCTTCTTTGAGTAACTATGAGTTTAATGTGTCTCATGTCTGGTACTGAAAGTAGCTATATTTGGAAATGGTTAGACTTCAGGTTCAATTGAATATTTGTAATTGGATACTTCTTTAAAACTACTGCTATGTATTTATTTTTCAGGGTTTGTGAAAATAAACACTCCATAACATTATAAATAGGGGTAAAAATAGATCAATTCTTTAACTGCAAGTAAAATTGTATTCTTGCAATGAACAATATTGCTTTTATAGGAAAATATCAAAGTGAATATATTAGGATGTACTTTGTTTTACTAGTCCTGGTTTATCTGCTGAGACAGTATTTATGGTAGACATTTTCTAATTTAATTAATTGCCGCTGATGTCCTCATTATTCTGTTTTCACAGTCCTTCTGAGAAGCCATAAACAAAAGGTTAAATGGCATATCAGATTAATTTAGCGGCCGGCGCCGCTCCTGTGTGCGCTGAGCACAAAGGGCCCTGAGCCGGCCGTGCTCGGCGGGGGAGGAGACGCGCGAACGAACGAGCTCCTCCGCGGCAGCCGGGCACGGTGGGGACACGGGCTCCGGTGTTCAGTCCTACGGACACGGCGTGCAGCTGACCCAGCCCCCAGCCTACCCCGCCGGAGGGCGAGCAGCCCCGGGAGAGCGGCAGTGCCGGCCCCGGGCTCCCCGAGCCGCCCGCCCGCCTTTGCAGCCGCCTGCGCGCCGGGACGGCCCGGGCGCTGAGGGACCTGTTGAGCGGCCGGGGCGCGGCGGTGCCTCGCCCTCCCGCCCACGGGGGGCCGGGACACCGGCGGGAGCACCGTGGAGCTCTGGGGGCAAGGGAGCCATTGGACACCTCGCTCTGTCCCTGGGCACCCAAAGCCTGAGGGATGGCGGGGCCGGTGCCGCTAAACGCTGTAGGAAGTAGGGCCAACCTACCAGTCCCTGTTAACTACGCACGGAAGAGGCGCAAAATTGCGAAAGACGGCTCCCCGGGGGCAATGTTGCAGGCAAAGCCTCTGCAAGCGCAGTAGTTACGTTTATCCTAATTAAAAGGGATGATTCTTCCGTATTTCAGACGGTAGCATCGCTAAACCTTTAATTATTTCCGATGTCTCCATCCTGCCCAGGGTATGCCGACAGACTGGGGTCCTGCCTGGGCTCTCCGGACGGCCGGTGTGTCTCTCGGCACGGTCCGTCGGCCGGCGCCTTCCCCGGCCCTGGTCCGCCAAGAGCTCAGGCCTGCGGTCGCTGAGCTCACTCTGTTACCAGCTCTCCTAACTAGGGAAGCCTCCCCGCCGGGGGTGAGCGTGTCAAACACGGCGCTCCACTGCGCGGGAGCCCCGTCCCGCGCCGTGGCTGCGTTCCTCCCACCCACCTCACCTTTTCCCCACGCAGCACCACCCTCTCCTGAGCTCACCCACCGCCCCTGGCTCCCCTTTCTTGACGGGGACTTTCCCCTCCCCGAGGGAGCACCGGGCTCTTCTCGTCTCTGCGGGGGCAGCGCTGCTTGTACGGCCGCCCCTCGCTCCCGTCCCGGCAGAGCTGCGGGCAGCGCTCGGCGGGCCGGGCGGGCCGGGAGCGGGCAGCGCCGGGTGCTGCTCTGCCCGCGGGGCCGCCCGGACAGCGGGCTGGGA
>VYZT01052964.1:15221-57685 GCA_013400735.1 Pomatostomus ruficeps
AGGGCGATCCTCTTGTCTGCTTTTGGACAAAATCTTGATGGTTGGCGGGGTTCCTCCTCAGAGCCGAAAAAACGCCGAGCCCGCGCGAGCTCGGCTCCCCTGGGGCTCGGCCGCCCTCCCGAGGGCCGCCGGTGTTGCGGGGGCTCCCGCGGGTCGCGGCGCTCCGCTGCTGCCGCTGCAGCCGCCGGGCGGGCGAGGGAGCGGAGCGGAGCGGGAGAGGGAGAGCTGCCGCCGCGCCCCGGACACCCGCACTTTTATGCTCCCGCTGGCGATCGACTTTTTTTTTTTTTGCAGGCTGTGCCAGTCCCAGTCAACTTTCCCTGGAACTTGCCTTTCCTCTCGCGATCGCCCCGCTCGTCTCCTCGCTCTCTCTCTCCCTCCCTCCCTCTCTCTCTCTTCGCAGGGACGACAGTCCTCAGCAGGGACGCGCCTCCCGGCCGCCCCGGTGCCCGCCGCCCAGTGCCCGCGCCGCCGCGCCGAAGCCGGAGCCGGAGCCGAAGGGAGAGCGGGATCCTGCCCGGGTGCCACCTGCCAGGAGAGGAGGAGGCTGACGAGCGCGCTGGAGCAATTTATAGGCACCCAAAAGCGCAGGGGAAAGGGGAGCTGCTTTGGCATCTCATTCCAGCATCTGCTCTGCTCTTCCCACTCACAGAGAGTTTGGCATTACTCTGGCAGTGTGGGAAATATATATTTTTTTTCTTTTCTCCCTCCCCCACCCCTCCCGCAAACGGATGAACAGAGAAATCGTGAGCCTCACTCACTAGCTGCATCTTGCGATGACAGCTCTTTCTGAAGCAGACCGAAAGGAAGAGATGTGCTTAGCAGCCTCTGGGTACCCTTCAGGTCACCGACCGAGAATTAAAAAGTCAATCCACCTCCTACTTAACGCTTCCCTGAGGCCATTCTGTCATGTTAGTGTTTTCTGGTAAATACCGCTTTAAATGTGGGGATGTCTTACCAATTGTCCAGGTAAAAGTTACTTGAAAATATACCTCTCACAATAATAAAGAGATTAACATCTCTGGCAATCTCGGATCTCCCTCTCCTTCCTCGTCCCAATTACAACCATAAAGGCAGAGAAGGAAATAGTTTTTCCTGTGAATTAAAATTGACATACTCATCACTGGCTACAGTGTTTCCCGTGTTAAAGCCAGACACCTTTCTGCTTGCAAACTGACACTGAGGGAAAGCGTTCCCTTTTGTTTAGAAGCCGAAGAAAAGTCCGGGGTATATGCAAATCGACAGATGCCTGGACCTGAGAAAAAAAGATCTCCTTGGCTTAACTCAGGGGCAGAAAAGGATTTTGTTAAATCTTGTGGTTTGGGGTATTTTTTCTTTCCTTTTTTTTTTTTTTTTTTTTTTTTTTTTTTAAAAATTTNTTTTGTGCCTGAAAGACTTCTCCTCCCCCAAGGTCTGGTGGGCACCTCTATGACTGAGTGGGAAGGTGAATGTGCACTATTAGTGGCATTGTTGCAGAGAAAATATTAAGGAACTTGTCCCGCTTACAGATATATAAGGTACACAAAGAGCTGTTTAAATAAACAAACAGAATTGATTCCTAAATCATACTTCTGTATTCAGGAGCAATGGACGTCAATCAAACCTGGGTGACATTTGCCTGTCAATACAGGGATGATGGCTGGAAAGAGTGTGACTTATTACAGCAAGGCAAGAATCAGAAATGAGCAACAGCAGCAAATAGGACAACAACCAAATAATGGCATCTCCAGTGATGATCAGAGGGCTGTGATCTTGTCTTAGATTTTATTAGCATGAATCTGCTCTCCCCTCACCTGTTCTCTTTTATTTCTTTTGTATTCTACAACACAATAAGGTCAAACAAGCAGGCGGTGGGAAACAAAGATTCATTGATTCTTCCTTTTAAGCAGAAATGTCAGCTGCTCCTTTTGCTCTTTCCTGAGAGACTCAAAGGCAATGAGTGTGTCCATGCCGTGCAGAGATGGGCCAGTCCAGCTCCTTATCTCCGCAGAAAACTGTCGACAAAGCTTCCATTCATGCACTTGTAAATATTTCTCCCCCCGCCTTTTTTAAAAGTTTTTTCTTTCTTCTTTTCTCTAATGCTCTGTCTTAAAAAAATTCTTTATCTGGCACTGACACAAGCTAGCCCGTTCCCTTAGCTAAGGGCTTCCCCTCAAGACCCAGGAAGGCAGCTGAACACACTTGGAGGGTTATGTTCATATCTCATTGCTCTCTTCACCCCAGGGGAAAGGGCTTTCAGCACTGTTTTTTCTTCTGGGCAAGAAAACTGAGCAGTTGTGCCAGGAGTGACTGCTCTGTCTCAGCCTGTAGCTGGGCCCTTGAGGTGTTGTATTTAGTCATCCCTAACACAGCTGGTTTTTGTGACATCAGGGTTTGCATAAACTTTCATTGCAATGTCTGTGTTACGCATTAGGCAAAGAACAGATCTCATCCTCAAATAGACCTGTCATGGTCTGTGAAGCCATTGTGATGCTGGGTGACCTACTGGCATCAAGCATACCCTCAGTTCCTTACTCGAGCTATGATAAGCCTGATTCTTAAAGTGAGGTCCCTCCATACCAACCACATTTTCCTTCTTAATAGACAGTTTTATCCTCATGCATACCACTTGGGATGCTCATTCACTCTGAACTGTTGCAGACTTTATCCCAAAGACGACAGTCACAAAAGTCACAGACAGAGTAACCAGAATAGAGAGATCAGGGCAAATACTGGGTTGTCAGTGGAGTTTGTATTTTAGCTTGGAACATAACCTGAGACCTTGGATTTAGTTACCAGATAAACCTTAGTTCCCAAGGAAAAATCATATTTTGTTGGAAAACTAAGAATGAGAAACCAAAGTGCTCAGAAGTTATGCACCAGAGGTCTCAGCAGACTGGTGCAAATTAAAAGAAAGTGTAGAAACCTCTTTTTGCCATGGGACTTTTGTTGTCCTGAAGTGGTGTGTTAAAATACTGATTTGCTCTAATTAAGGCTTGGGCAGCACTTAGGTTATAATCTCTTCATTCTAAAGGCTGACAGTCCAGATTGACAGTCCATTCTTAGTATAACCATTATACCTACACGAGCTGCTGCCAGTCTTAATGTGCTAAATTTATTTGTATTTTTGAAGCTCTCTTGCTGGCTTGCTCCAGCCTTTCAGCTTGTTTGCTTCCCTTCCCATTCTCTGGGCCCTTGTGGATTCAGACACGCAGTTGGTGTTCGAGCTGTATCCCCTGCAGCCTCTGCCATTTGCAACAGCCTTCTCGCAGCTCTTACTGACTAATTAGTTAATATTCATACAGAGACTTAAAGACATACAGCATAACATGCATGTCCATTTTTCAGGTGTGCTGTTGTCTCAGCACTAACTCAGGGGAAAACTGAAGAAAACCATTTACAAACTCATCCACTGGCACACAGGGGAACATGTTCTGCAGTCACCAAGCACAAAATGGCTCCTCATGCCTACACTGCTAAATTCAAAGTTAGCCCAGGAAAAATACTCTGTGAAAAAGGGCAACCCTTTACCAACTACTGTAAGCTGGAGTAACATGGAAAAAGGCATATGCTTAGCAAATGAGTGTGGGAACTCTGTGCCAAGCTCCATTCTGCTTCTGCTCACTCCTATCTGCATCTGGTTTGCTCTCACTTATATTTTCAATCTCTTTTATTATTATTTTAGAGAAGTGTTTTGAATTTCATTCTGCTTAAAAATTAAGGCTTTGCTACACTGTACTGTTATAAATATTGAATTAATTTTGTTTGTGAAGGTTAGCATTTCAGCCTAGATATCAGTGGCATGGTCAAGGAAAAACATGCACTCACTCCAACATGTAATTAGGCTCAATGCTGCAAAATATATCATAAATATATAAAAACAGGATACCAAACCATCCTTGGTATCCTGTTTCACGTCTGTTTACTTAGTTTGGTAAAATCAGCACTGACGTTTGTGTCAAGTAGCAGGTCCTGGAGAGGACCATGTCCTGCACCAGTTTTGGTAGGAGCTTGTACAGGCAACTTTAACTAAACTCTCACAAAACCCATTTTGATCAGGATGACTGAAGACCAAATATGTTTATAGTGCGGCAAGTTGTCCACTGTATTCCTTAATAAAAATTAGGTTTTTCATGCTCATGGAAGGAAAATCAACTTTGGTGTGTAAAAGAAAAAAATGGTTTTGCTGATTTTTGGAAGCTTTTATCTATGCTTTGGAACATAGGAAGTCCTTTTCCAGGCTATTTTTTACTACTAAGGGATTTAAGCCATCTTTACATGCCATTGGAAATACTGTAGATTAAGTTTCATTGCAATTAATAAAGCCCTTTGAAGATCAGTCTCTGAATGCAAAGGCAAACGGGAAAACGATTCAAAGAAAATATGTCCAGCCTTGGAAGGATTACATCCACTTTTCAAATCCAAATGAGGAGGGAATTCGGGGAGGGCTGTCGCTAAAGTGACAGGGCTCAACAAGGAGAATTTGAAAATAAATTTGACATATTTCTTCCTTTTCAGTTTTTAATCTGTAAAGATCAGTCAAATATGACTCGTTACTGGGGGGAGGAAAGGGGCGAGAGCAGAATTAAAGTGAAAATACTGGAACCAAAATCATGCATGTCATGTTTTGACTGGTGAATTACCACTGATATAAAAACATAACCGTGTATGTAAAAATAAGTCTTAAACACATAGGGAGCCAAAGATTACACATTCAGCTGACAAAGTTTAAGGATATAAAATAATCATACATGACACTTGGTAACTGCCAACATAAATAGCAGTAATTAACCATAAAAGATACTCATAATTGTGAGTGCCCCTGTTTATTCAAAATCAAACACTAGTTGCAAGCATAAAAGATTGTTCTTTCTGGTTTCTTCTTTCCCGTTCACCTTCAAGCCTGCTGGTCTGTGTCTTCTCTCTATTCCATCACTCTGGAGTCATGGGGTAAGGTGGTGAATACAAGGATGTAGTGCTGCATGGGAAAACGTACAGTCAGCCTTGGGGCTATTTCTGATTGTGGTGCAAGTACCTCTCCAGCCACAGTGGGGCCTGGCCAGCTCACTGTTCTGGCCCTGGTGATGGTACAGGACTGCCAGAGCTGTGTCAGATTCATGGTCTCTTGTAGCAGCAGTCTGTGTGTTTCTGGGGTGTTTAAAATGCTGCTGCCTTCCCAGGCACTACCTTTTCCTACGCACTGCCAGGTAAAATGCAGCTGCAATCACCCACAAACAGTCTTGCTGGATAGCTTTGGCAGAGAAGCTGTTGCAGACGAGGAAGTAATCAGGAAGGCCCTCTATGGAAATTCCAAGTGCGCAGATGGGAGAACAAACACGAGGCCTCTTGCATGCGAAGGGGTCCAGGGACAGAGCGAGCGAGCTGCTCTCTGCACGGGGTTATAAAGGTCACCAGACCAATGGAGAGAGGGCAGGGGGGTGGAGAGGGGATGCCAGAACCAGTGGGGGGACTTCATGGGCGTGGTTAAGGGCAGCAGTTTCAGGTAGCAGGGCTAAGGTGTATCAGATAGCAAAGGGGGTGGGGAGACCAACCCGGATAGGGGAACCCAGGTACATTTGAAATGGCTGAAGCCAGGAGTTCAGGGGGAAGGCCTTTTCAATCTATCTATTTGAGGGGATACTGGTGGCATAAGCCCACTGACCTCCACAGTGTCTGGGAAAATCTGCACCCACTGAGATCCTTTTTCTTACCTGCCCCCTTTCCAAGTGGCAGGTCCACGGTTTCCTTTGCCCGAGGAGATGGGATTTGGACAATTTCTGGAGGATGTCCAAGAGCCATGGGGCTATGGAGGTGTAATTGAGCACTAACCAGTAAATGCTTCCTGCATAAACAGCCTCACTTTGCCCATAAGTGCACTGCATTTCAGGAACTGGGTTTACAGCCATGAGGGTTTTTTACACAGCACTTCCACCAGCTGTTCTCACAGGAGCCTGGGCATTCAGTGTTCCCACAGACTGTGAAAGTATCTGCTTGCAGCAGGGTCCAGCTCACAGCCTAGGTCAGCAGTACTTGTTGAAAACACCTTTTTTCTCTACACACCTAACATTTCCCTTCCTGTAGGACAGGTATTTTAACTCATCAACCTCTTTTAATGTGGAAGTGTTGGCTTCTGCCACCACTTAACAGTGGTGGCAATGTTTTCCATGTAGGCTTTCTGCTTGATGCAGGCCCCTCCTTTAAATGCCTTCCGGTCAAAATCCATAGCAGATAACCTGTCATAAGGGAGCACACAGAAGAACTCACAGTGTTCATTAATAAAGCCCCAAATCCAAAGGTATTCATAAATGCTATTAAATCAAGGAGTATTGCTAATAATGAAGACTACAGTGTCTGCATTTATATGAGGATGTAAATAGTAAATACAAAGGGATGGAAGATAAATGCCTCTAACATGGGAGTAAGATTAAACAACCACTTTGTCCCTGCTTAAAACTATACCAATAAGCAAAGGCATATATCATGTTGCACTTCTATTAAAAATTATGTCAGTAGTAAGAGTCAATCAGGAGGAGATTTCCAGATGATTTGCCCATGAGAATGATTTTGGTTACCTTTGAAATTGTTATTAGACTGCCAATGCTATTAAAGGGAGATGTTAGGGGAAAAAAGCAAGAGCGGAGACAAGCTTTTCTAAACTGTCATCTGTGATTTACCCTTCCTCCTCCAAACCTGAAAGGCTCCCTTTCCATTGTTCTACCAACCCAGCAATCTTCTGGCATATCATACTGGAGTCCTTTATATTCATCAAGAAGTTGATGGATGGGCAATAAGAATGGATAGATGGGAGTGGAAAACTCAAAATCCTGAGAGTGGAAAGATGCCCAAGAGATTTCTTTTTACTTCTGTCATCCCCTCAACTGAATTTCTTTTTGTTACTGATTATTGATTTCTGGAGCAGTTAATGGTGTAATTTACTTTGCAAGTTGCAATTACTTCCTATAATTCATTTTTCTTCCTATCTGTTCATTAGCTAAAGCAGGAGACCCTTTGATCCCAAATAATCTTCCCCACAGCAAAATGGCAAACAGTGGCCTTTGGTGTGTCCTGCAAGACACTGACCTTTTGGTTATTATGGTAGGCAACTGTGTTTGGAATTTTGTGAAAGTTGGCCTTGCACTCTTAAAAAAGGCATGTTGCAATATTATTATGTCGGCCTGATCCCTCACAAGTTAGGAACAACTCCACTGAAGTAAGTTGTAAAATGAGATGTTAACTGCACATGTGAGATCAGAATTTGGTCTATTATTTGCATCACATTCCTGGAATCCTATTTCAGTGCTGTTCACCAAGTTTTCTAAAATCAGTTTGCTGCAACAGGGTTGCAAATCACAGGGAGATAGAATGAATGCTCTCCTTCCCAAGAGGCACTGATTGTGCCTGCACAATGAGGAAGAGACCAGGACATTCCGTGTGGCATTGTAGAGATACAAGCCTTGCAGAGGAACCACTGTGTATTTTTTCCAACATATTGTATTGTCAATGCCATTATTAATAAGCTATCCTGTACTGGATGTAAATTTGGGTTTGTATTTGTTATTTTATGTTATGTTATTTGTGCATTTAGTAATAATAACAAGTAAAGGGTGCAGATTGGAGACAAAAATGGAAGTATTTATGACCTCCTGAGATATGCATGTATTCTTATGCAATTCATACATTTTCAGCTAAACTATTTGTGTTCTTTCTATGCAGCATTAAAACCCTAGAGTGCACAATTACTGCACAAATACAAAATGCCTCAAGTGAGAAATGGAACATGACTGGCTAGAGAGCATGTCTGCCATCTGGGACTGAGATTTTCTGAAGTCCAGGAAGATAAAATTACTGAGACATTACACATACGTTTTCAATATGGAGAGACACACGTATGCCCATGCACATGTATGCACACAAATGTAAGATGGAAACGTGTGTGTTTTTGTGAAATCAGAACAGAACAATAAAACCTGTGACTATCACAATTCACGAACCTGCTATTTTGCATTTTATTGTTTAAATGTAATCCAAAAGAGCAGGATATATACACAGTATTCCACAAAAACATTCCCGATTGCTGGCATGCATTACTCCACTGAGCTAATTGACAGAGTGCCAAATGCTGTTTGCACTCTACTCATGAGCGACTCTGCTGGCCTGGAAGGAGCCCTCACTCCTGTGCTACTACACAGAGAAGCTCATTGAACTTATGTTAAGAGTTTCACCATTTGTGATAATGGAATTTACCCTGGAATCTCCTGTGCCATTAACTTTAAATCACTAATGCCAGTCTTTAAATATCTTAAATAGGAAAGAATCTTTTATGGATTTTAATGCCTGGAAGAGACAACAAAATGGGAAGAATTTTCACTAAGTGTCCTCATAAATGCCACTTCTCCCTGCAACACTGGAAGGGATCAGAAAAGGATGCCTGAGCAGAGAGCAGTGCCTCTGAGCAGGGAAAGACTGTTGTGAACCTGGCTTACAAAGGAAATGTCATTTCTGGGGAGCAGTATTTCCTGCCATAATGTTGCAGTGACCATATGTTGAGAAAAACATGTTTAGGTATTATTTTGAGAATTAATTTTGAACCAGGCAAAATGCAGCACAGGGAATGTGTCTGCAGGAGGGATCTCTGTATTTTGGCACAGGGAGCAGTGTTGCAGCAAAGGTGAATGACAGCAACTTCAAGGCAGCATTGAGCAAATTCTTCAGACAACTTGTCTGGTAAGTGCTTCTCCAACATTTGTCTCCCACCAGGTAGGGATATTAACAGCTTAAAGCTCAAACCAAATCTGTGCTGCCAACTTTGTAATTCAGGTTCCTTTACTCAGGAAGTATGGCAAGTGTAAAGCAATATGCTGCTGTGTTCCAAACATGGACACGGTGGGATTCAGCCACCAGAGAGACTGAGTCTAAAGTCAGTTTCCTTTTTATGTATTTAATCATCCCCTTAGGTTTTATATGGCATATTTTTTTCTTTACACCAGGTAGGCATTTATTTGGCATTTAACATGTACCTTCTATTAGGTTTCTGTTCTTAATTATGTCCCTATCACATCTCCCCACTCAATCTATTACAACTTTTTAATTTTAAAGTGCTAATAAATAGCTAGTCTGAAGCCAGCAAGTAGGTATCTCAGTGAAAGCCTCACATCTGGGCTTCCCTTCCTCTTGGTGTATTTACTGGACAGGTAAAAATACAGTTTGCTTTTTTATTTTCCAGTGAAAATAAACTGCCTCACCTTTGTGATTTCAGTATGTCATGTTAGAATAATCTCCTTCGTCTGCCCTGCTTCCTTCATCTGTGCACCTTCAGATGAGGGGCACAAAGGATGGACTGAGCTGCCCTTGCTGTTTCCTTTGCAGGTTTCTCTTTCACTTGTACAGAGGTGAGATCTTAGTGCAGGGGATGCTGCTGCCAGAGGACTGTGAGGGGAAGGCAAATACAAAACCATTCCCAGAACTCCAGTCACTTGGAAAGTTTGCGTGCCTCCACTCCAGACAATCACACCTGCTGTGTTCCTGTTAATACAGGTGTTTGTGCCAGGTTTCCAGAGTGTCCATGGGTCCATGGACACTATCCTGGAGTCAGGTCTTTATTCCCTACACATCCATAGCCCTTGTACTGTTTTGTCTTCAGTTGTATGAAAATGTAAATTAACTAATTTCAAATTGCTTTAAGTCAGGCAGGCTGTAGAACAGTGAAAAATACAGATAAAAGCTGCTTTTTTGAAAAGCTGCAGACAAATCTGTCACTTGGACCCACAGCCTTTCCCACTGGCCACCTGCTCAGGGTAGAGGGTGCAGCATTTCCTCACCCAGAGGCATCCACAGTGCCAGCAGAGAGCAACAGAGAAAGAAGTATAAGTATTTGTCCTGATGAGCACACAATTGCCATGTGATGGCAATTCTCAGGTAAACTAGATGCTGCACCGGAGGTACTCCACTCTGCAAAGAGACATGTTTGCCAAGCTCCACATGAGAAGTCTGAGAAGTGGAATAGAGAGCAAAAGTCTGTGGCTGATCTTGCTGAATGGGACAGATGGAAACCCTTGCCAAAAATAGCTTTGCTAGAAGTACAACACATGGTAAATTGCATTAATTTTAATAATTGCTTTTTATGCTTTCATAAAAACTGGCAAAGACCTAAAGCATCCTCTACCCAAGATAATTAGCATAGTTCTCCTTGACTGCTCCCCTTTAAAGAGAATGCTGTTTTGAGGTGCTCACGGCTCACAAAATTGAGAAGGATGAGGCTGCCCACTTGTGCCAGGAAAGCAGAGTGCTCAGTAGTATGTGGGACCCATGGAAAAAACAGTTTAGCTGCTGCTACATCAGGTAGTTTGAAGCCATTAAAGCAGCCTTGAGTCTGCAGCCTGGCAACATCTAACATCTCTCTGGCCACACGATCTTGCAGAATCACACTCTGAAGGTGAGCAGGTCCACAGTCTTTAAAAAAAAAAATCAACAACCACGTTTTCTGAAAGGAAGGGCAAATTTTAATTTTTTAAGTATTTTTTTTCATAGGAGACACAGGATTTCCTGGCTGCTGTAGGAGTAAGAGAACAGGCAGCTCCTTTGACCCCTGCAAACAGGATTTTTGGCTACCATAGTGACAGGTAGACCTGTCCTTTTGCCACGTGAGAAGGGATCATGGGAAGAGCATGCCTGCACTACTGCTTCTTACCCCAGTCTCTGGTCAAGATTTAGGGATGCTTGACTTGAATAGAAATCCTCATATCAAAGTAATCTCCTCCAGCAATGGTGCTGGATGCAGTGTCAGACAGCGCCAGCACCCCATTTACTCCAGCCATCTGAACACCTTCCTGAACTGGTTTAGTCTTCTGCCCAGCTGCAGCTAAACCCAAACACAGAGCTCCAGCTGCTGGTAGTGTCCAGGCCAGTGACATGGAGTTGGCTTCTAAATGATGTTGTTAATGCAGGGCATCTGCTGTTCAAACAGCTCTGAAATAACGTTTAATTACCTAGGGGATCTTGCAGCCAACAATGCCTGCATTTCTGTCCAGTTCTTGGGAGTACACAATATGTTTCTTACTCAGGTGCTATACATTTTTGTATGAATGAAATATATTCTTTTATGGCTAAAAAGTGGGCTTGTCAGTCCAGATCAGAGTCAGTCCAAGATACAGTCACAAACCTGTCAGAGTCAGGTATGTAAGAGTACAATGTCTAGGAGTGGGATTTGTTTCTATTAGATTAAGGAGGCTCACTGGAACTTTTGACCCCAAAAGGGCACTCTGACACTGCAGCTGAATGGGGTTGATTTTCTTCTTCCTGCCAAGGTCAAGCTCAAGCAAAGAGACAGGATTTGTGCCACATAGAGCAGCCTGGGCAGCTCTGAGTATGTGATAGAAATGCATAAACATAGAAATATAAACACCTCTGCATGCAACTAATGCCCCAAAAGGACACTTGAGCTTAATGTTGGTTGCTTGGGAATGTGATTTGGATGCACTAAGTACTTAGGATTGTTAAAAGTCCTTGGGAAGATAGACAGAAAAATCCTTCTAATGCAGGTCTTCTCCAGCCCCAGGGATTATAGAAGTGAGCAAACTCCTTCCTGTGCACAGGGTCTGCTCCCTCACGTGTGGCATGGTTTGCATTTTCCCTTCCCAAGCCAGAAGTGAAGCACACAGGCAGGAGATCAGCAGGGCCAGAGGGGTGCTGTTGCCCAGGTGGGAGGCAGCTGCTGGCTGGCAGGTTTGTGCTGCACTGCTCAGAGCAGGGGTGGCACCAGAAGCAAGAGCTGCCACACCCCAAAATGCCTCCCTGCCTTCCCATGTCCTCCCCCCACACCCTGAGGATCTGGTCCTTGAGCATGCCTGTGAGGATTATGCTACTGATGCTATTTGTATCCAGTAATTTTTTAAAGCTCAGTGATTTAGATTGACAAATTATTCTGATTTCCTAATATGTTTTCCTCACATCTTTGCTGTGTTTTTCCATAAGAATTATTCTCTTCAGCAGCTTGGGAAAAAACAATCAACAGCTAGAAGGTATATTCTACTCCAGAATTTTGCAGAGAATTATAATGCCTCTTCTTCTTTTTTTTTTTTTTTTTCCCTCCCTCTGAAAAATGCATTTATCTCTGTGTTTCCTCCACTGGCACTATCCTGTAGCTCTGTGTTTAACCTGATATTCTGTTACCACTCCTGTTTCTGTTGATGTGTTTTTGTGAGGTTGGTCTGTCATGCTGATATTACTTGAGCTCCCACTTTTCCCCTACAGCTGCACTGTTGCTTAACAGCCTCTTTACAGAGCACCTCCAAGGCTGATGTTTGTGATGCTGCAAGTGCTCAGTGAAGCTCTCTTCAAACACAGCCCTTTGCTGAGAAACATTGTGAGAGGGGCAGAGAACTGGGGAGAAGTGGACATACTTGAGCAAACACTGCAAAAGGGATGAGATACTCTGGAGCTTCTGGGTTGAAACATTTGACTGCATCACAGGCAGCAGATGAGGACAAATTTTTGACTTCTCTGCAAACCTGTGGGTTTTGACTGTAACTGAAGATGAATGTCTCAGTGTGTCAGGAGATGAGAAATCTTAGAAACACCAACAGAATAACAAAAGTGCTGCAAGGAAACAGAGCTGATTCAGTTTCTTGCCTTACTTAGTAATCAAAGAAGTTGCTTTTGATAGCTTGCTTGTGAAAAAGGCTTTGTCATTTTTATTCCAGAAATTAGCAGCTTTATTTGAACTACTGTCAGGATGCCAAAACCATGCAGGGAGTGGGACAACTGTAAAAACTGTATTTTAGGACTGATTAGGAGAGACCAAGCCCCCAAGCTTTGTGATGGTTCGATCAGAGCCACCAGCCTGTGCTCATAGGTCCCATAAATACAGAAATCTAGCTAGGCACTGGTGGGATTTTTGAAGACTGCCCAAGAAAGTGATATCATACTGCTTGAGTTGAACAGGTTTGTGTGATGGCAGACAAGTCATCCTGCAGTGGATAATTAAAAGCATTACATACTACTATAGAAGGAGTTTGCATGATGAGTGAGCTTTATTATCTGGGGGCTATTTCCAGCATGATGGATACAAAGTTACTTGAGCATGCTAGACAGAAAATTCTCTTTTTAATCTATTATATGAATAGGCTAGATTGTTTTCAGAGATGGTGCCTAAGTTTCTGCTTAGAGCCAAGTTTCCATACTCTACAGAGGGGCAGATTTTCCCTGTAAGCTCAGGATGGATGTAGACTTTCTATTTAGGAGGAGAGATCCAGAAACAGAGCACTGTTTTGTGCTTAATTCCGTTCAAAGTTTCTTCACAGTTATCCAGGTCTTGTGGCCAATTCAAAAAGGAAAAGGGAGAAGAAGAGAGACCAAGACCTGCTTGGCAGAAGGCTCTCTGCTGATAGGGCTTGGCTGCAGAAGGAAAGCCTGTTCATTACCAGTATAAAAAAGTTACTAGGAATTTCTTTTGGACCTGAGTGCTGACACTCCAGTGCCCAACAGCCTTGAGCGAACAAACATTCTCCATATGCTATAAAACATAATGTATAATGTGTTTGTCCATTTTTCTTCACAAATTTTTTTAGAAAGGCCAAGCTGCAGAGAATTGAACAAATCCAGATCCAAACCCTCCTTGTCTTGAATGTTCTAATCATGCTGCTCTGACCTCTGCTCCCTGGTTTGTGTGCTAACCTCTGCTCTGAAGAATTACTCATATTCCGAACTGCACCCACCCACCACAGCCCAGCTTGTTTTCTGGGAGCACCCCACTGGTAACCTCAGGAATGCAGGGGTAGGTCACAGCCGAGTTTGCTTACTACTTGTTCGCATTTCCTATAGCATATCTGCATGCATAGAAGGGTAAATCACTTCCCAGGCTGCCTGAAAGGGGCATTGTGACTGATGGAAAGAAGAATACAACTCATATCAGAATACCAAATCTCAGATTAAAGCATTTCATACTACAGAAGCAGTTTAACATACTTTGTCCAGAAGGAAAATTCACAAGAAGTCTGCCACGCTTTTGGAATCATGAGGGACATGCTCTGTGAAATAAAAGCAGAGGATTGCCACTGTCATGCAATTAGACCTTTCCAGACATCCACATAAGAGCCCTGGCTTTCAAAAATGTGGAAATACTGCTTTTTGCCACAGACCTAGGGTATGGAGGAGTTTTATTTCAAGGAGCCCTCAGCACCCAGTCCTTGCAGAGGCAATGGCAGGCAGGGCACCCACTGGGGCAGGATGTTCAGCTGCTCCTGCACAGGGCACCATGCTCCCTGTCCTGGTCCTGAAGATTTATTTCTCTTCATAATGTCTTGCATCTCCCACTAGGTGCATCTGCCTTCATCCACTCCCTGGAGAAGTTTGAGCCATTGCCCTGGGTTTACGATACCCGTTCTTTTTGAGGTGGTACCACCTGACTCCTAAGCCAGGGTGAGGAGCAGCCACTTCTTCAGGTCTCTCAGCAATGTGGCAAGTTCAGCCTTGAAGGCACATGAGCCTTCTTTGCTAGCTGCAACACTGAAATTGAAAGTACTGACTGAATGAGACTTATTCTGAACAGAACATGAGCATTTTCTACTCAATCACACTTGAATTTTTTGATCATTGGTGCTACAGGTTACAAACATATCTTCCATTCTCCTAGAACAGCCACCAGACAGCTTGCGAGGTGAGAAGGAGGAAAGTAGGAAGCCTTATCAGCTAAAAAAGCGGAGGCATGAGGCAAAGCAATTGTGCTTTGTGTTTCATCCGCAGTTTTGCACCCAAATTAGGCCTGATGGCTGTTACCTGGACAATGGTCTTACACGATGCCATCAGTCATTCTTCAACCTAAATTCGGGGTAACCATTATTAGCAGTGAGCTCCTGCAGTGGCTACTGACATCTGCTTCTGTCTCCTGTAGTGTCATGTGTGTTCCAGCAAATTGAGGCACTGTGAAACCTTGAAGATAGGAGTTGTGATCTCTGTGAAAATGTTACAGAATTTGGGCATAATTTTATTTTCCTTCCTGATAGGAAATGCCTGCCATGGCACCTGTAACTAGGAGAGCAAGTCTGAGTGAAAAAGGACATTAATGTTCTTCTTTTATAGAGTCAATAAAGAAAAATAACATTAAGTAAAGACAAGTTAGGAAAACAGCTAATTTGAAATGTCTGATAGATGTGTGCTCTTCTTAAAAATCCCACAGGAACTGATTATCTCAGTTTACAACTAGCTTAAGGCAAAATGCAAAAAAATGATGAGGCTGGTCCTAACCATCAGTTTAGAGGGGGATTATTCACATTGTTTCATAGGAAGCAGTGAATTACTAGAAAGCTGTCTCCATGTCCACATTGCTACAATCACTCCCAATTACTGTCACTCACTCCTCTAAGGGATTTCTCACAGCTGTGTGTGCAGGGGCAGTCTCCTCTTGCTGCTGTCCCCCAGCTCACTGCTGCTGTTCTGGGAATGCTGGGTCTTGGAGCAGGGTTAGGCCACTGGATAGGCTTTACACAGGTGGGGATGTTTGAAAAGAGGTCAGCTCCATCTCCTCTCACTGCTATCACTCACTGCATCCAGCTCTTCCTCTGTTTGCCCTGAGCCTAATTACAGCTCTGTCCTTTCATTCCCCACACCAGGGGCCCAGGTGAATATAGGGAAGGAGTCTCAGGAGCGTGGTGGGTGGCACTGAAGCCTCATTATGTGTGCTCACACTTAATCCTGGCCAGGAGTGAATCGTCCATCCCAGGGAAGTCTCTGCATTTGCCAGAGGGAACTGGCTCTGTAGCAGCTCTTCTGGCTTGGGCTAGGCTCCCCTGGTGCCATCTGCTAATCACCTCCTCCTGTCCCAGCTTTTTTCTCCCCTCTCCAGTTGTTGGCTTGGGGAACTCGCATTAACCTGGCTGATTTCAATACCACCAAATAATTGGCTTGAGACCTATATAATTATTCACATTGTTATATCTCTTCCAGTGTCCAAAACCCATGGGAAGGGGGAAAGGAGAAGCTTAAGACTGAGACCAGCTTTCCTATGTGACTGTTGCAACGCACCTCCCTGAGGACTCGAGCTCACAGGGGTGTGAAGACTTTTATGCCTTGTGATACACCATGAGTGGCACATGCCACCGAGTCCTCTCTCCCACTGAGCGAAGCCCAGGCGCCTGTGCCCTGGGGCTGGCAGCAGTCCTGCTTGTTGGCTGTGAAGCTCACTTGCCATGGCAGAGGCTTGCCCGCTTGCAGACACAGCCCTGTGCCTGGCTCCAGGGCCCCTGCACCCCCTCCTTGTCTGCTGGTCATGGGTGGCAACCTCTGTGCCAGTGACATCCCAGTGCTGGCATTACCTTGGCTAGGCAGGGCATCTCAGGACCTGCAAATAACTACTGTGGAAACGCAACTTTATTTTCTGTTTCCATCTGTATCTGATGCATTCTGACTGAAAACAAGAATCAAGCTTTAGAAAGGAAAAGTCATTCTTCTTGTCACTTTTCATCTTTTTCTTCAAAAGCCCAGATCCTTATTCTCTGGACACTCTCCTTTAGTTTTGGGAAGATCTGAGCATTGATGGGACAGAAGCAGTTTGACTCATCCTTCCCTCATAGATTCAGACTTTTATCACTAGTCTCTTATTAATGACAATAAAACAGCAAAACCCAAGTGTTTGCCATTACTGGGGGGTTGTTTAGCACTTACCAGGGTGCCTGGTCTGGTGAGGACTGTTCCTAAGAAACATGTGGCACTGACTCACCAGAGAGTCCCATGTGCAGGTCCTGAGGACCTTGGAGCAGCACCTTCCTGCACTCTTTGGAGAGGAGCTGGGTTCAAGGCTGCCCGCTGCCTGGTGTACATTTTTGCAGTATTTGTCTCTTACCTTTCAATTTTCAGAGGGCTTGTGAGCTTCATAAGCACCCAGTGAATCTCAGGGTTCTTGCTGTCCTTGCAATCCCTACTCCAAAAAAAGCCTTCTCCCTCTACTTGTCACCCTGAAAAGTCCTTACCACCTGCTAAGCTCTTCCCTTCCTCTAATGCCCTACACATGGAGTGTGTCCATCAACCTGCACCTCCACTCTTGCTTTCCCCAGCATCCTCTGGTCTCACTTCTGCCTTGTAAGCTCCCAGACTGTTGCAAAAAAAGGTGTTAGAGCCAGGCTGGGATATCCAGCAGTGTTTGTTTCCAGCGACACCTCATAGGTATTCAGGCTGCTCTCCTCCTTGCTGATGAACCTCATCTACAGAGTTTTCCTGAATAAAAAACTGCACATGTCAGAGGGGAAAGACAAATGACCATAGCAATAATGTGGAAGAACATCCTCTGAACATCTGAGAGGGCTGAATCATGAACCACTTTTATCAAAGCATACAAGAGGCACTTAAATATTAGCTGCTGCTTATAAATAATATTGGTATGTTAAATACACACATTTTTTCACAGTTTTATAAAGCAAGTGATCTCTATTTTCTTTCAACTGGAAATCATAAAGTAAAAATCAATGAGTTTATATCAAGCCTGTATTATGGTCCTTGAAGAGCCAACTGACTCTATAAAAATGACTGTTTTCTAATGAAGATATAATTAATTGGATTGAGTTGGCAAAGTTTAAGTGCCTTGTCATAATTTGATTGCTATGCAGTGCTAGAACTTATTGATTTTATATAACACCCTGTAGATAAATGTAATGATTAATTTCATTTGGGTTACAAGAACAGAAAACTTCTATGCAGAACTGGATGCACTTTTCTATTTTTTTATAATCACCTGTACCTGGCAGGAGCACGGGTCTAGCTGTGGAGCTACACCAGGTGGCCTGGCCTTCCCTGGTTTCTTATTTATTAGAAAAAAAAAATCCATTTTTCTCCCAAACCCATGGAGTTTTTAATTTCAAGGACTTTAGAGAGAGTATTTTTCAATATTTGTTTCTTGGGTGTTTCTGTTTTCTCTCTACAATAAGGAACAGTAAGTTTTAGTCTATTTTCCTGGTTTGCAAAGCCATCAGCTACAGGTCTGAAACCCAGGCCCAGCTCACGAACCCACCGCTAAGCCAGTGCTTGCCTCGGGATGGAGAAGGTGGCTCCAGGCTCCAGGTCCCGAGCCCTTCGTGTCTGGGGACCCCGTGCACGTCCCTGCTCGGCCCCAGCAGCCCCGGACCATGGCGGCTGGGGGCTCTCCCAGGCACAGGCACAGAGGAGAATCACTGTCCTCACTCACATCCAGCCTTGGTGGGGACAGCCAGGCCAGCTGGGGCACCAAATGGGGCAAGCCAGGGTTGTGATCCCACTCACACACCACACCGGGGCTCGGCTTGGTGCGCAGCCCCTGGAACTGCTTTTCCCGAGACTTTGGGGTTATTTTTAGCCGTAGCAACAGCACTCGATGCCACATGGCTGCCTCTGAATTATTTGGTTTCTTAATTGGTGGAGTTGATGTAAAAGCAAAGTGAGGGGAAAGGAAATACCAGCAGCCTCCCTGGGGACAGCCTGCCAAGCCTCGGGGTGACAGTCGTGCTCACTGTGAATCGTCTCGGCATGTTTTTGTACCAGCACACGGGGAATGAAAGGGATTTCAGGCCTGTTTTAGATCCGCTCTGTTGTTACCTCCCTCGCCTCTGCGGCTGTATTCTTGCCCCCACTGCTGGCACAGGCGGAAAGTGCATCCCGAGGTGCTGCCGGGCATCCTCCCTGGCTGCACGGGCAGCTCGGAGCCGCTGGAAGCTGGACCCCAGGCCCACACGCTATCCCCAAGGCACTGGGATTGAAATCAAAGCTTTGATTTTTGTGTTTGCCCTCAGAACGGATTAGTATTGAATGCCTGATCCACAAGGTGTTTAATGAGTCTCTGGGTATCAACTGGCAGAACAGAAATCTTTTGAGTAGCCTAAGCTGAAATGAAAACAGGAAAGTCCCTTTGTACAGTCTTGATGGTAACTGCTTAAATCATATCCCAGTAACTACACATGCACTGCATTCCTTCAAATCAGTGCTCTCTTCCATTCCAAACACAGACGCCCATTTCAGTGTGATGCTGGGAAGTCACATGTGCCAGGCATGTTAGAGAAGTTCCCTAAAATAAAGTATCTGGATCAGTATGAGAGCAAAGAAGCGGCTGAGGATGCTCAAAGCAGGTCACCAACAATATGGTTTCTAAACCCCACCGCTGTGAGGGGGCAGCTGACAAGAACACCAGTTCTCCGTGCCACTGCTGTGATGTTACATCCTGAACTACACAGTTGGAGGGAAAACAACATCCAGTATTAAGCTAAAATACACTCTCCTACTTAGAGACTGAGCCACCCACATCCCAGCACAACCCACAGCCTCTACAGTGTTTCCCCTTATCCAGCAGCATTGCAGGTTGAGCCTCAGAGCAGCTCTTTGGCTCTTCTCCCCTCTGGCTGCTCCACGCTGAGGCACTGCCATGCTGAGCCTCACAAGTGGTTCCTTCCTAGCTACCACAAGGACTTTTTCTGTGGCACTGTGGTCCTGGGGAGTGGTGCTGACCGAGCTTGGTGTGGCCCCCATGGGTACTGGGTTTCATGTGAGGATGGCAGGGGCAATCACCAGGGCAGGAGGTGTCCCTGATCCTCAGGCTCTGCCTGGCAGTAGCTTCCTGTCGCTGGGAAACTACACTGCCAGCAGCCTGCAATTTCCATGCTGGCAAAGCAAAGATTAGCAAAACCACGAGAAGCATCGCTCAGGCACAGGACAAGACTGCCTGGGGACCTGCAGGATGGCCGCCCTGGCAGAGGGCACCCCATTTAGATGATTACTGAGACAGTGCGGGTATTCAGTGCAGTGCTTGCAAGGCACCATCCGCAGGCATGGATCACTCCAGGCTGGAGGTGCTAGCACCCAGCTGGACACAGCCATCCTCCCCGTCCCTGCTCATGCTGGGGGCTGCCCCGGCACTAGGCCATTTGAAACATTACCTTGAATAACTGGGATATCAGGAAAATCGTGAATGTACATTCAGCCTGGGGCTCATCACTGCTTGGCTGAGCACTGGCTGTACGTTCAGGGCTGCCAGTGGCACAGGAGCAGGGCAGGGCAGCAGAGAGGCTCTCACCACCAGCAAAGGAGCCAAGGTGAGCAGTGAGTGTCCTGGAAGTGCCATCTTCCCTGGTGCTTTGCCCCCAGCTGCACCTTGCTGCTAAAGCTGCCTCTGAATGCGTCTATCAAGCTGCAGGGGTGACTCCTGTGACTGGTACTCATGCAATTGCTGTGCTTCTTGATCTAAAAATATGGTTAAAATTTTGCTCTTGAGATACATTGTAAAAATGTCACTTTTCAGGGCTTTCTCACAGCAGGAATAGGGCTCCTGGTGAGTTGTAACGCAGTTCCTGCTCCAGGGGGGACTGGAGCAGCAGCGCCTGCCTGAGGCACTCACAGGTGAGCTGGAAGGGGAAGCAGGAGCTCAGCTCTGCCAATGGCAGCAGCTTTGGCAGCAGCGCTGGATGGAAACCAACCACAGAGATTTATAAATCACTGCTCTTTACAGGCAAATTACTTCTCCTTAGATAAGAGGAAACAAAGTACCCAGGAGGGGAAGAAAGTCTAACTTTTGGGAGGTTATCATGTTTTCATCCCAGAACATCTGCTAGCCCCGGTGTCAGCGCGAGGTAACCAACACATGGCACGAATCTGAGAGTATAAAAGATGTGTCATTACAAGAAAGAGTAGGAGGAAAATAAAGCAAGTTGACAGCTCACATCCTGTGTCATAATCCTAGAAATTGTTAATATTTACAAAATTAACAACTAATATAACCGATGACAATCTCACTCCTCCTGGTTGTCATGAGGATATTAACAGTTACCACCCGCTACAAACTGGAAATATTCCCCGTCTCTGGAGCTCCTGCTGCTCAGCAAGCATGGGGATGGCACAGACTTGGCCTCCCAGCTTTCCTACCAGTCCCAATCCATGTGCCAGTATGGAACACCCAAGCGCTCCTGGAGCTGGAAATGCCTCCTCACCTCACTCTGCTTCCGGGAAGCAGAGGGTCAGGCAGAACAGGAGGAAGATTTTTCTCTCTTCCCAGCTCCTCCAGGAACCCAGGATCCGACCCCATGCAGTGCACCATGGTGAGGAGAGGATGGGCAGTACAGACAGTGCTGGAGGGAGGAGAGGGCCACACTAGCTCAGATCATACCTTGGAACAAGCTGCAATGTCAGGAGAAACTCCTATACTGCTGGTGTGATTTGCCAGCTGTAAGGCTGGAAGCTAATTGATGAGCAGATGCTAGAGTATCATTTCCTTAACACAAAAGACCTGACTAAAACCAAAATAAAGATGCTTGAACACCAGTGACTCCATAGGAAAATTATTCCTAGACCAGCAATCATAAAAGGTGAAACTTTAAAAATCACAGGGCTTTTATTTTTAAATATTTTTTAAATAAGGAAGAGTAACAGGAGTGCCCATTTTCTCAGAATTGAGATTTTTGTTTTTTTAGTAACTGTTACCTGTCCATCAAGAGGACTGCAGGAGGCAATACAGCATTGACACTGTTCAGTACAATAAAATTGTGGATGGTGCCTGCAAAAGCAAGTTTTCTGGCTTCATTTTGCCCTATCATTAGCAACGAACATTACTTCTCCAGGCCACTTTTTGCACAGGCACAGCGCATCAGGCTTATGGTAATTTTAAAAGGTTTCCTCTGTCAGGGTGTATAGTATACAAAAAATCACCATACTCTTTCCAGTTCACCGTATGCAAAACCAAAACAGAGAATTACCAGAATAACTGTTTTCAAAGAGTTCCCACATACATGAAAGCTGTAAAAAAGCAAATTTTCTCTTCACAGGAATAATTTTCTTCCCTTGAAATGGCATGCTGTTGGCTCTATGAGAGGGTGGCCCAAGAGGTAACCTGAACAAGTGACCATGAATGAATGAATGAATGAACAAATGAATAGATGGCAAAAATACCCTCTTCAAGGCAACCTGAGATAAGGGATCTCATTTTCAGCTAGACCAGTGAAACAGTACTGATTAGTGGAGCAAAGAGCAGCCTTTCCAGAGCTTGGTGCTCCAGCTGGCACAACACAAGTGGTCACCTAGGTGCAGCAACCAAGGGCTCTTTGGAAGGGGCCTCACTTTGATGGATCCTCTGGAGAAATGACCATGGGGACCATCATGAGCTGCACAGCTCGTTAAGTGGTTCACTATAATAAGATACAGCAACTCTCTTCCTTGAAGTACAATGGGGAAATAAATGTGACCCAGTAAAATATAACATTGTTTTTAAATATTAAAAAAGCAATGACCTTAGAAAACAGATGCATAAAATCATCACACTCACATTAAAACTGTTGTATAGTTTGCTCTAAGAAGCTGGTACATTTTTAGAAACACTAAAACCGTAGCACATTACATCCCAGATAGTTTGCTTTTCTTTCCCTTGTCTTTTATTCTGCCCTGCACCTCTGAAGAGCATTTCTTTACAACCCATTTTGTTTTCTGTTTGTAAAGCTTTATGCATTTCAGTTTTTCATCATCTTCTGAGATCATTATCTTATCATCTTTCTTTTCAAGAAACTTCTTTTTCCCCCCCATCTGCCACCATCTTCAGTATAATACTTCTCCCTTTAGAATTTCTTTTATCCTTCTCATCTTTATGCCTTTCACTTACTCTTCCCCAGGCCCTTCACTCCTGCTTTTGCTTGTCAAAACTGTGTTTCTTCCTCCTTCATGAGGGATGAAGTGGGAAGGTTGGGTGGATTTTTTTGCTATGAGCACACAGGAATGTTCCAATCAATACTTTGCAATCCTGCAGAGGAGAGCTTGCATGACTCTTTCAATACTTTCAAAATTTGCAACTGTAGTTAATGAAAGTCTGACTAATGCTTGAAAACCATAAGCTTATTTTAAAGCAGTGCTGTAGCTTCCCACCAATAACACCATCAGGCCTTCCCCAACAAGCTTTTAATTTTACATTAGAGACACCACTCCATGCTCTGAAACACTCGTAGCCCTGTAGCAATTTCTTTATTTCTAAACCCCAGGACACAGAGTAGGTGAGGGACACGGTCTCAGACACCACCTGAGCCTTCAGCTCTGCCTGGATTTCTGTTCAAACCAAAGGAAAGCTGTATTGCGACCCCACTCAGAAAGCCATGTCTGTGTGTACCCAGGGAGATTGTGGAAGACTGGTGAATGCAGTTCAGCTGGAAGCGAGTGCATGTAGAATGTCTCCAAGCCTCAAAGCAGGTATCTAGCCATTGCTGCAGGCATCTGTCAGGAGAGCAGTGGCGCAGCCCTGAGGAAGTGCCACTCTCAGGGGCTGGGATAGTGTTCAGTGCTGGGGAAGGATCCAGAGCCTCCTCACCCCTTCCTGATAGATGTGCCCTTGCTGTCTACTTTGTTCCAAAAAGAATCTGCAATAGTAGTTCCGGGATCTTCTGACATTTCCTTGACATTTCTTCAAGACTTTTTGTAGCATGATTATTATTGTCATAAGGCCCCCTCACGTGTTAATACCTACACCACATTCAATTGTGTGCATTCCAGACGGGGCACAGTTTTTGCTGTGAATGCTTAACATGCATCCAACCTAGCATCTTTATGGGCCTATTTCAGTTGGACCTGTTCCCTACGCAGATCACTTAAGAGGTCTGGAAAGTCCTCTGCAGAGCTTGCAACAGATAGAATTGACTGTTCCTGACAAGTCTACCATTTTTACTGTTCTCCATCTGGCTACCAAGACTGCCTCATTCTTCTGATGTACTGAAGACCACATAAAGTGTGTCTAAAGCTTGATGCCAACTTTCCAGCCCTGCTTGCCAATTCAAAAAAATCTGTTGCAAAATATATGTCAATACATTTATTCCCAGACTAGGACAACCATGTTACTTAAATGCTGGAGTAATCCTAAATGCATTCGAGAGGCTGGTGCTGATAACAATCTTCAGATCCAAAACGGATTTTGCAGAAGGCATCACTTCTAGCACAAGATATTTAAAACCCTTTCTTTTCCCACTGAACAAAACAGGCCTGTCTTGGGAGTCTGGGTATGCTTCCCAGCTTGCTGTCCGGATGGGATGGCAGCCGACACTCGGCAGTGGGTTGCTCGGGTATGAAATTCATTAAATTGGAAATCAAGGGCAGGGAGGTCTTGACACAAGAGATCCAGGTATGAAAATCTGTTCTTGTTCCTTGAGTTCCCTTGCTAACTTTTGCTCTCCTAAGAATAAAATTGTTTGGGAAACACTGTCTGTGGATTTTAGGTTTTCCTTCCCCATTGGTAAAACCTGAAACTCTTTGAGCTGTTAAACCATTTGCAATTTCTGAGCTTGGTTGTGGTGCCAGCTTTGTATAGATAAATATAGAACCTGTGGCATTTTCAAAAGCCATTTGGAATAGCTCTTCAATACAAGCACTTTCAGCAGAGATTAAACACATTATTTGGGTTTTCTGCCTGAAGAAAAAAAATCACTTGAAAAATTGGCAGAAGTACCAGTTCCTTCAAATGACAAAGTTCTCTTCCCCAAACTGATGTTGGCAATTGGCAGCTCTCTACAAAGACAATTTTTTTTCTTTCCTCTCTCCCCTTCCCTACTTCTTGATTTCAAAATAACCTTCAAGGCAAAAAGAGCAGTACACAGCAATATAAAAAAAGAAAAAGAAACTGATTAAAATTTTTCACTCCTTGAACAGAATGCTTTGCATTTTAACTAACTTCTATCAGATAAAATGCTACCACATTCCTACCGAAGAAATCAACACATTACAGGAAACCGGACACATACGTTTCTCAAGGAATCTCCTATTCAAAAGTCCTAGTGAAGAAACTAAACAACAATACAAATGAAGAGCTTTATTAAAATCACTTGGAATATCATACGAAATTTAGTATCATATAATATAGGTGCAAACTCCCCGATATTAACCGGATGTGATACATGTGAACAGAGGACATTAATATAAACATATTAATATAACATATAAATAGAAAAGCTAAAACAATATTTGACAGTGATGCATTAAATGGCTACATAATTGTGACCATAATTAGGAGCATATGCAATTTTGTTTCCCTCTAGCAGTATCTTCTAAAGCATTATACATAGTAAATTGCATTTAATTCTAATCCCCGCTTTCTTACACTTAACAGGAGATGTGTAGAAATATTATAGGCACAAGCAAAAATCAATGTAAAAGATGCAAAAACAGAGGCAGAAGCCAGGCACTTATTTGTTCTTGGCTGCCAAAGGTTTACGGCTGATCTTCTTTGACTTGTCGTTGTTCTTCTTTGGAGGTTCAGGGTTTGCCTGCATGTGTCTGCCATAGAGACTGTAAGAAAAGGAGAGAAAAAAATCGTGATACAACCATTAAACACAGACTTTTACTCTGCAGCACATTAAACAATGCATCTAGTTACTAGAAATAAAAAAAAAAAGTCTTTGTCTCACCACACTGAATTTTCTATTAGATCTCAAGCAGCAGTCATAAACATTTGGTGTTTCGTGACTTTTCAGGTAAGTAACATCAGGGAAGAGCAGGCCTTTGCAGAAGTGAAGGAGCAATCAGTTTTGCCTTCAGAAACCAGCAACCTTTATTCTGCAGTTATGGGATTAAGGCTCAGAAGGCTGCAAGGATGTGTATTCAAGCAGACAATGACAAAAATTGGGTTGAACTGGAGAGATAGAGTGCCTGCTCAGAGCAAAGTGAGCATCATCCCTAACCAGAAAACCCAAGGGCTTGATAATGTGACAGAGAGCAATGGTGTCACAGCCGCCTTTGCTGCTCACACATGATTGATAGCACTGGGACAGCTACCAACACATCAATGCCACATTAGTAAGTACCACTGATTAAATGTTGACAAAGTACCCTACAATTAAGATGGCTAGCATTCACTGTGAAGCTAAATGGACTACATGGCTGAGAAGATCTTGCTAAATATCACATAGTAATTAATAGATAATTTATGAGTAATCCTGATTAAACTAAATTAAAAACCTACCCAAAATAAACATGGCTCAAACTTAACTTCCCTTACTGACATAAAGTGCTTTCTAAAGATGCACTTTGTGGGTTTTGGTTGGGGTAATTTTCTTCATAGTGGCTGGTATGGGGCTGTGGTTTGGATTTGCACTGAAAACAGTGTTGATAATGCAGGGATATTTTAGTTATTGCTGAGCGGGGCTTGCACAGAGCCAAGGCCTTTTCTGCTCCTCACCCCACCAGTGAGAGGGCTGGGAGTGCAAAAGTTGTTGGGAAGAGATGCAGGCAGGACAGCTGACCCCAGCTGACCCAAGGCATATCCCAGACCATACCACATCCTGCTCACCATATAAAGCTGGGGGAAAAAGGAAGGAGGCATGTTTGGAATGATGATGTTCATCTTCCCAAGTCACTGTTACATGTGATCTTGGCGGTCTTTCCCAACCTTTGTGAGCCTGTGAGTCTATGACTCTATTCTATATACCATTCTAATTCTATGTCAGAAGGTTAAAAGCTACCACCTGCTCTGAAGCTTTATATTGCTGTATCTGGAAAGTACTTCAACCCTGGGGTCCCTGGACTGTGGAATGGGATTAGAGCTTCTTGTAGGATAGGGTGGAGAGGCCGTACTTGCTTTCACCTTCTCAGCAGCTGAAGTTTTACATCATGCTGCTAAGCATGCTGCAGTCAAGGTGTACTGTAGCCAAAAGAGCCTTGCTCAAGGAAAATACAACTGTAAACTATGACTTTACTTCACCTTACTGAAATTTTATGTGTGCCATCGCCTATTGTCAACAAGGGATTAGGTGCCATTTCCTGATGAATGCAGAGAGCCCTGACCCTCTGCAATAACTACATGCTTTGTATTAGCTACAATACAAATATTTTTCTTTTATTTCACATGAGATAGAGCTCCAGCAGCACAAGGCTGTATTTTATCCAAGTACACAGTATGTGTATTAATCAAATATACATCCTAAATAACTGTCCTGTTTTGGAAGGTGTTAAGTGAGCTGAGGGAGGGAGTCTATGGAAGAAGATGGTTCAGTGTTATAAAAAGCCATCACTGTAGAAGAGCACAAAAGTGACATTCAAGGAGGTTGTCCCATCAGAAACTGACCCAGGACAGAAAAAGTCAGGGAACTAGCAGCATCGTGTTCTCAATGATAAACAGTGCAGCATTTGAACCACTGTCAGCAGTAATTTTGTAACTCTTAGAAGTTAGCACTAGTTAGGTAAAGAAAAAATTAACATTCAAGCTTGTTTTTGGCTCGTTTAAAGTCCCCATTTGGGACTTCAAGCACTGAATTAACAGAGAATCCAGTGATCCACTGTATCGGAGCACGAAATTCCTTCGTGGATATGAACAGATGTCCCCTCTCACTGTCCTGTGTTCCATATCCTGCTGCCCCACAGCTCCTTTGCCCTGTTAGTGCAAACCCAAAGAGGACTGAAACAGCTTTATGGTTCTCAGGTGTTACATACGCTCCTTTTGCTCAAGTTGGTTTAGGAAGCTTTACGTACGTTTATTTCTCGAGTGATTGTTTTGGCATTCACTCTGCCTCTCATTTCCTCCTTTCTCAGGGCAAATGTTCAAGTTTGTGGACTGGCAGAGCTCAGAGTAGTGAACTCTCCCTAGAGGAAAAGGGTGTGGTGGGAATTCTACTGACTACACAGATGCTTTCGAAATGCAGAAAACCTGAATATTGACTATTTTACATGAACTTCAGAATTCTGGTAAAGTCTGCTTGGGCAATGCCTTTTGGTTATGAAAAGAGGCCCAGAAGCCACTGTGTGCATTAAGCAGTAAAAATACCAATTGACTTGTAGGTATTTTTGGTATTTTTTTTTATATTTGCTCCTTACAGTATTCAGTGCTATTGGTGCTCCAGCAACTCCCTCTGCCCCATGCAAAGACTACATTAGTACTACATGAGTTGAAGGCATCTACAGCACTTTCACATTCTTTTTACCTATTTTCATGTTCAACCACTTCTATCAGCATGAGCACCACAGTTTCATCCAGCAAAGTAATTACTGGGTTTGAAATAAGGAAATCAAATATATCTGCTTAGGCTTCTCTGGCAAAATGAGAGGAAGTTTCAATGCACATTGCTATCCCAACTGAGGGTGAGTGCTTTACAGTCTATCATGTAGTCTGTTAGTGAAAGAGCAAGGATCAGACATATTTAGATTATACAAGCCTTCATACACAGGGTCTCTCTCTTCTGTTTGCATACATCAACTATGAGGAGACATATGGTGTCACAACAACACTTAAATACAATCATGACTGTGATAATGTCCCTGGGACAGAATTTGCCTTCTATTACACCAGGAAAAGAGAACTCAAAATTCTCCATGAACTTCTGGTACAATAAGAAGCATCACTTTTATAGCTCCCAAGGGGAAAAAAAGCCACAGGGAAAAAAAAAAAAGCCAAAGAAAAAAGCTAATGGAGCTTATCTGCACAGAGAAGCAACTATTTGAATTCCACAAGAACCTATACCTCTTTAGCTTTAACAGATGTGAAGTTTGCATAAACTCTTTAATAATTTCGTACTTAGTGGAAAGACATGGGCACAGAAACAGCTGTACCAAGCTGTACAAATTTGGTACAAGCTCTTGTTCTGCACGAACACGGAGTCAGATGTGTTATGCAGAGACACTGGCACATCATCCTCAGCAGCAGAGGTCAGCTGAAGACATGCACACAGACAGTTCTGCTGCTCAGCTGATGGATGGTGATATGCTAGAGGATGGCACCTTGACATAGCTGTTTGCATGACTAGACCCTTAGCCAAGGCAGATTGTCTCCATAAACACACAAAAGAATTTTGACGCAGATTGTGGCTACGGTTTCAAGGCAGGTTTGGGAGATAAGTGCTGATAACACATTCATGGCAGTGCCTTCCCACTTAATATTTTGAAATGTCACCTGTTCACAGGGCTGGTACAGCTCTGAGCAGGACGCTGCACACAGCTTGAAACCTCTGAAGGACAAAATCTGGAGTGCAAACAAATATTTGAGATGTTTGCAGTAACAGTCAGAAGCTGGTTGCTATAATCACAGCTCATGAGCTGCAGAACCTGTGTAGACTTAGCAGCTACAGTATTGCAGGCAGACTTCTCATTACATTAAAATTAAAGGGAAGATTACATGTAAGACTGAAAGTGCAGGAAGCTCTCGGACAGACTCTGAGTAGCTTTTTTACCTTGCATATGTTTTTTAAAGTATCTTTCATGAACAAAAAAGTTTCTTTGTATGCAGAAGTAAACATAAGCAAAATCTTGCATTCTCCACCTGCCCCACTGGAAGTAACAAATGACAGCAGCATGGCTGCTGCAGCAGCAAAACTAACAACATCAAGTGAGAAAGATGCTCATTAAACTTCATCATTCTGTCTACTTTAATGATGCTTTTACTTAATAAAAATTCCCTAAGTAGTTGCAAGGATATTAGGCAAGGTCTCTGGTTATGTATCAGGGGTCTAAGCTGTCACTAGCAAGCATGCAGTTCAGGAGAGGCATTCCCAAGAGGAGAGAGTGAATACAGCTTTCTTGTAATAAATTCAGAGAGAATCAATAACCACAGCTTGCCACATTACTTAAGCATTTAGGAAAGTAGGTGATCCTTCTAAATTAAACCACAAATTGCTAAACGTTGCAATTTACAAAATAAGATCAGGCATGGAACCTTGTAAGTTAAAAGCATATAGTCTTGCTACCAAAACCTCTGAATTTAAAAACAGAACCATAGTTAAAATTCTTAAATTCATAAAGGTCAAAAGAGTCACTTTGAAAAACAAATTCAGCATAATTGCCTCCAATTTTTCTCTTTTGTATAACAAAATGCTCACAAGCCAAGGGTGACATGCTCCCAGAGATAAGAGAACTTGTGTAAACAAGGGAACTAGTGCAAAGTGTTTGATGTAGATATTGATTTTTTTGAGTTTAAGCATTTTGAAAGAGGATTTCAAGACTGAGCCATGAGAAACACACTGGTCTCCCTCTATGTCTGTAAAAGACCTACAGGGTGAGTATGCAGTATGAAAAGGACCACACAGTTAAATATGGTCCTGGAGAGATGTTATCTCCAGCTATGTACTATAATCACAGAAACAAAGGTGAAACATTTCAGCTCTGCTCAATTTTTCAAAAGCTGAAGCTCAGGGTCAGGCAGATGTTTAGTGCTCAGATGAAGCTTCAAAGGTGGGTATTCACAGTGACCTCAGCAGGACAGTGCCAAGCCCTAGCTGATGAAGCAGGAGAGGGGAAAGGCTGAATCAGTGGTGGTATCACTAGAAACCCAAAGCTGAAAGAAGTGCTCGCATGACTGATACATGCTGGCTACTTTGCATTAGTTACAGTTCACATGCACTTACAGCAAAGTGCTTTTGCCACAGCAGTTTCTGTGTAGCTAATTGCTGCTCTGGTATCTCCTCTGAGTGACTGGGACTGACCTTTTCTCCTGTGGGAGCTGCTTACATGTCATTCCCTCAAACCACACATTCTCACTCCCAGGAAAGGGACAGATACTGGGATTTAATTTGCCAGTAATGTACCAGTGAGAGAAAACAGTGGGAGCTAAAATTACTATGCAAGAATAATATTATGTTGGTAGTTCACCAATAATGTTTTTAATCTTTGTAACGTAAGTCAGATGATCTCAATGAAGAGGAACACTGCATGGCTAAGTGAAACCAGTATCTCTTTTCCTCGCACCTGAATGGCAAAATGCAGCTTTAGGATTCTTAATAAGGAGAAACAGACACAATTGATTCATTTTACTCAGCTAATTTTTTGCCCTTCGTTTTCAAGTGCTCCGAGAGCAGATGGCAGCAATGTCAGCGATGTTCATCATCTGAAGCTCTTGCAAGTTTCTTCAAAGCCCCTCAGTTTTGGCCTGTCCCTGTCTGTGCAGCTCTCTCCTCCGGCTCCGCAAGGGAGGCAGCACTGGTTGGATGAAGGCGGCAGGTGCTGGCAGTACTGCAAGAGCCTCTGGGCCATGGAACCTGCAGCTCTCAATGTGCTGTGAAACTGCTCCATGGTTTTTGGGTCTGTTAACAGTGTGCCTTCCTCTATAGCCCACTGACACTCTGGGATGCCTACTGCTTCAGACTGCTCCAAATCTCCACATGCCAGAGCCCAGCCCCAGGACACGCCCAAGTGGGACAACCTGTGTTATTTTTCTGTCCCTTCCTCCTGTCTCAATCATCTTCATATCCTGAAGTTCCTGCAGACTTTGCTTGTCACCACTCTCCCTAATTCCCCCTAAGTCCTGCATTTCACCTTTCAAAGAGACTTTCTGCATCACCAGAATTCCCTAATACCCTTAAATGGTTTTTTGGGTCTTCACCCCACAGGAACTCAGTAGGGGAACTGGTCCTCTCTTCCCATCTTGGATTAGCTAGTTTCTTTTTTAGTAGCTAGTTTCATTTTTTGGAGCCCAAATTAGATATGAACAGGATTCAGCACAGGTGGAGAGCTAAGTATCCAAGCCCATGTCTCCCAGTCAGTGGAGATCTGGCTAATGAAGTCAGTGGAGTAAAGAGCTTTTTGGGTGATCAAGTACAAGTGTCTACTGTGAGATGCTTAGCTGCACGGCTCTGGAAAAGATTTCCACCAGCTAGAGCGGACAGTGGGTAGCTAGCTGACACGCAGACACTCATGTTTAGCTATTTTAAAATGCTACATGGAGTCCACCCAACCACTCCTTCTGTGTTCCCACTCTGCACTCTCACAAGCTGTTAGCTATCTTACATTAGAGACTCTGCTGAGTCACGCAGTCCAAAGTTGACTTACTCAGAATTCCTGCCTAAAAACACTCCAAATCTCAACAAGCAAAAAAAAGTATTCTGCCAAAACTTTCTAGAGCTCTCTGTTTCAGCATCCGTGTAGAACATGCACCCTCCAAAATAAATCTCATGCATCTCCTACTGCCTGCTTGACCATTCGGTCTTCCACAGGGCTCCCTTTGCTGGACCCCTCTACCCCATTAATCCCCTTTACATTTGCTGCTCTATACACCAGAAGAAAAGAAAGACTCAACCTCTATGTGCCACATTTCCCATCCTCTACCCCTACAGGTTACTGTCAGAAACAGACCCTGACCAGAGGGACCTCTGGCCTCAGCTCAGAGGTCCCTGACCTGACGTGTCAGTGAGGGGAGATTTGAGCTGAGGTAACGATGATTTACAAACACTTGCTCTCCTATAGGGCTGGCAATTGGTGGATAATTTTCATTCTGCCAGACACATCCGCTCTTAAAATGGTTAATTTAATCCTTGCTTCTTTGAACTCACCATCTTGCATGTTATGGGGAACGAATTTTTTTTTTCCATAAAGGAATTCAAAGTAGGTGTTAAGTGTTTCTTTAATTAATACACAGTAATAAAAGAAAGCCTTCTCCTTATATTCTCTGAGGCTAGAAGCCTTTTGAAGCAAGTACTTTAAATGTGGGGCTTGTTAGGGAAGCACAGCTGGAAGCTCATAGAAGCCTAGCAAAAAAAAGATTTTTTTAAAAGGAAAATGTACAGGCCAAGATTTACAAAGCTGGCTAATGACTTTGCATACCCAACCTGAAAGACCTAACAAGAAGCATGACTTTTGGTGGACACAGTTTTGAAAGCACAAGGAACACTAGCATCTGAAAGCCAGACCTATCTCGACACCCAGGGAGCCCAGCACGGAAAAACTTCAGCTGTGCTACAAATCCAGAGAGACACACAAGGAGGGGCTCCATGGAACTGTCACAAAGATGGAAAGGAGAGGGCATGCTTATATTTATTTCTTTCAAAACACAGACAAACAGGAATTAAGATTTCATATAGAGAATCTATTATGCTGATAAAACAACCCCCAGCTAGCCTGGTATAATGAAACAGCAGCCTGAGAGGACCAGGAAGAGAACAATTCGTTTCTGCATGTGGGTAGTCTTATCAGACTACTTCAATTATGAAGAATTTCTCACCTGGGATCTTCAAGGACATTCAGGAGGCCTGATCTCCCTTCTCATGCTCCATTTCTAATGGAGCAATGAGTTGTTCAGCCTAAATGTGCAGACTAGTCCCTGAATCCACCCCAGGCATGAAAAAACTGCGTAGGCCAGAAACCGAAGTCCTTAAGGGTAAGAATTCCCACAGACTGCAGTGGAATATTTCCCTACTTGTTTTCACAGATAAAAGATAAAATAGTGCTTTTCTACTTAGGACCAAAAGAAACACAATTTAGTGCCAGATACAGACATCAGCTTAAACTCTGAGGGCTGGAGCATCCACTAGAACAAATGGCATCCTATATTTAATGCATCAAAAGCAATCAGGAACCACAGAAACTGCATGAGCATGCTCAGCTTCTTTGCAGATACCAGCAGAGGTAGCTGCAGAGAAAAATCCACCACCAAGAAAGAAAAAGACTACTCAAGTGAGAAAAACGTTCTAGTTCTGTTTACTGAAGTCGTCTGTACCATCACAACCCTTATCTTTATGTATTTGTAATTTGTGAGTATGCAATAGATAAATCAACACTTGTTCCATTTCTCCAAACCATGTTGTTGGGACAACATTCAAGGTCACCTGCCTGATCTCAAACTAACCCTGGACAGGCAGCAAACACGGTACAGAAAACATACTGAAAAGCAGCACAGATATCCTCCTGGAGACAGCTGAGCACAGTATTCTTCATTCTTATGTTATTTTAATGTTGTTGTCCACGTGGAGTCCTTTTGGGCTTCAGTAAAACAGTGCTCACTTTCCTTTCTGAATGCTACACTGCTGCTCAGATAAATGCCCTTACATAATCTTTATTATTGATTCATTACATGCATTTTGCTGTGTACCTAATTAACATTTAAAAAAGGAAAACAGAGTGCAAGCCAAAGAACTTTCTTTAAGTTATTCTATGTCTGGCAGGTATGTATTTCTTTTGCAGTAACTAGACAAAGTATACCAATAAAATGTATAGAAGGGACTCTGGGGAAATACTGAAACAGAGTCTCTTTCTCCAAAATTGAAGTGTCTGAGTTAATCTGAGCCTGCTCTGCTGCACACTGAGGATGACCAGTTTCACTGGCAGTAGCACGGAGAAGATTCAGGAGACTGCAATTCCCCACAAACAGGGTTTATACAGCTGCCCTGCTCTGCTGGGCTGGCTCACACACCTCTTCCAGGGTGTCTGTCTCTGCCATCCCAACTGGCTGCAGGGCCAGTTCTTCAACAGCTCCTTAAAATAAACATAAGAACTGAACAGTGACAAGGGACACAGTGCCAAGGTGAGGAACTCAAGCAAACCAATCCCTTTGAACCACCACCTCTGAGACCCTCAAAGGGAAAGGAACAAGTCCCAGTCCTGTCACACAACACATTTGCGTAACCCAACAAAAGAAACTCTGGAAGGCTGTGTGAGCTCTGGGGACCGCTGTGTAAAGGGGGCACAGGACTTACTGTGGGATGCTTAGACAGAGTCTTGGGATTGAACAAGAGTATTTAAGGATTATACAGGACTTACAAGTTCTTATGGGGACAGACCAAGAGAGTGGAAGGAGACAGACCAAGGACAACAGCAGAGAACAAGCGTAGGGAAAAGAATAGAGAATGTAAGGCAGGGAATAAATGAGGTCAGTAGTGTGCAAACAGGATGAGGTCAGAACACTTGTTTGGCAGAACTCTGTGCCAGATCACCTTCAGTTTGTCCTGCCTAAACCCTGTTTCTAGCTGTCTTCTGTGTGAGTGTGCCCTCTGTTCTGGCAGCATGCATGCATGTCCCAACAGCACAGCTCAAGACAGATCAGCGAGTCAATAGGATGGACTGAGTCCCAGATACTGGAACAGCCAAGGGACTCTAGGATCAGACCCCAAAAAGACTGAGGGCGTGTAGGCTGGTAAGACTGGGTTTGGGGGCCTGATATTTGAAACATCAAGACTAGAGAGCCAGGTATCAGAGGGATCCCTGACACAGGGTTTTCCCTGAGTATTGCAGGGAAATGTATTGAGGAATGCAGTCTGGCTGCAGTGTGTCCTCTCTGCGTTTATGTGGCCATCTATCCTCCCATCATGCTCATCTGCTCATGGCTGGCCATGTGTATGTATGTGTTCTGAGTCTGTGGGTAGCCTTGCTACTAACAGGACAAGGGAACAAGGACATGGAGAAGTTGCTCACTGCCATCAGTGAAGGAATTAACTTGGTTTCTCCAGGACACTGGATTTAGCTGCTCAAAAGCACTACCAGGAAGAAGGTGAAGAAAGGAGAAACTCGTTTCATTTTATGGCAACACTGCAATGAAAATGTCATTTTTTGACACAAAAGACCACCTCTGAAGTGCTACACATCTCAGACATTCCAATTTCACTTGGCCACATGAGTTGGATTTGTTTAACTCATGATGGACCCACTTTCCAGAAAAGCTGTTCTTGGACAGAGTTTTTGAACATGCTTAACAGGTCAATGCAGGTCTTTCCAGTTCCCAAACACAGCCCTTTCAACTACTCCCTGGCCAACATGGGCACAAACACACCAATTATGTCGATCTTACAGACACCTGGTAAGTTGTGCTCTGACAGATCAACGTACATGCAAAGGAAAAAGGTGATTCAAAGCCAATTTCAAAATCATTGTCATCATATATGTTAAAATGCTGAAATACTGAAAGCCAAAGACTGAGTAGTTCTTGGAAGCAAAAAATACCAATACAATGGTCTTCCAGTTATTTAACTTTACTGTGGAAGTCCAAAGATGGTCACGCAGAAACCATATAATAAAATGATACAGACTATTCACCTAATTTTTCAGCCAGTTTTGAACAAAGCATCACAATCTTAATATTTGACAAACAACTACTGGGTTTTAAGCAAATCTTTGGTGATTTTCCATGGTTTTTACTGTGCCAACAAAGCTGTTCCAGAATCTTTTCAGGAGGGACCTATGCTATGTGGCAGCCAATAATCTTTATGGCAACACTGCAATGAAAATGTCGCTTACTGTAATGAGCAGAGATCATAAGTTAAGCCCCCAGCTACCTTTCCATTATTTTTCATTAGAGTTTTTCTGGCTCTGCTATGCTCCAAAGTACTCAGGGAATTACCCCAAATTAGGCTCACTAGTCAGCTCTTCATTACTCAGACCACACTGAAACTGAGCAATCAGCAAACCAAACCAGCTCCTGAGTAACACAAGACACTAACATTTGTCTGAATGTTTACCATTTCCTTTTTAGTTTGTCCTCTTTCTTAAAGCTCTGTTCTGTAAAATAAACCTACCTGCAGTTGGAAGCGGTTCTAAAACAACAGGAAAACCACATAGTATTTTTCATGCCATTAACACCTTGAGCAAAGGGTTGGGCTTCCCTTCATCTACCCGAAACAAGCTGTGATATAGTCATGTTTTCTTGACAGCAGTGTTTTTCCTGGATTTGTGTTCCGTAGTGCTAGGTGAGGCGGGTGAGATAAGAAGTCTCACTTACTATATGAATCCTCATCCCTTGCAGAATCTCTAATCTATGGCAGATTTTTACACTGGCTTCCTTCCCTCTTGCAAAGCAGGCAGCTGACCAACCTGCTGGAAAAGACATCAGTTAAGCTCTGATGTCATCCAATCTGCACGACTTCCCAAGTTGCTTTCAGAGTCTTTCAGGGCCCACAGTGTGAACAACATAAAGACTTTGGAAAGGCTTTCTTCTCCCCCAATGTCTGTCAAGATTAAATGGCAATACAGCGTCAGCCTAATTTTACTTTCAACAAAATCAATACAAGTTTTGCTTCTGATTTCATTGGGTTCAAGGTTTGGCCTTTCAGGTCAATTACCCATGCAAGCAAAAAGGCAAACTGCAGTTGTAGAGTGGTTCACAAACCCCAAACTACGTACAACAATGTGTGAACAACATCTAGGCTGGCTATGAACAGTGGAGTGAAAATTATGCTTTCTCATCAAGTGCTAGTAATAGCTAAGGCCAATGAGTCACTCTGTGACTTCTTAATGCATGCATCGACCAAAATAGTTTCTCTTGAAAGGAAGGTGGGATTATGCATACTGATCTTGTTTTGCTCAACATCCTTTTGCCGTAGGTAGGCAGCCCTTATCCTAAATTGTTGGTGCTTATGAATGCTCGTAAGTTAAAGGAACAAATATGGAACTTTTACTGAAAAGGACAAGAACTAGTTTACTCATCAGATATTTGCAAAAGACACCCACGGGAACCTTCAAGAGTGATGTAAATAACCAGTGATTCCACCTTCTTCTGGGCAAGAGGAAAAGGAACATGGAGTTGAAAACACTTCTACTGAATCAGTCTAAGTGCCACAGCAATAACAAAGGGAGGAAGAATCCAACAACAGGGAGCCAAACACAATGCTGCAGTTGGTGGACGAACTGCAGATCACCTACTTTGCATCTTCTTTGAAACATATTGGAAAGCACATTGCAGGTAGGGCAAACATGGTCTTTGGCTCATTCTTTCTGGTTTCTCAACCAAGAGGCTATTAACTTTTTTTCCAAATCCCAGCCTATACACACAAGGTAGCAAACAGGCACCCCCTGACTTGTGAGAGACAAGATATTAGATCGGGTACTAGGAAAAATTTCTTCACTGAAACAGTAGTCAAGCATTGGAACAGATTGCCCAGGGAAGTGGTGGAATCACCATCTATGAAAGTATTCAAAATACGTATAGATGAGGTGCTTAGAGGCATGGTTTAGTGGTAGACTAGCAGTGCTGTGCTCATGGTTGGACTCAATAATTTCCAAGGTCTTTTTCAACCTTCGTGATTCTATGATTCGAATCCCAGCATTCCCCAAGCTTGTGATATGGAGCAGAGTTATGAGAAACGCAGGAGTGGGAAAAGCAAAGTGACAAAAGATTTGTCAACAGCTCTCTGTCACTGAGAATGCACTTCATTAACCTGTCAATTGCAGTGTCTAGGAGACACATTTATTGACAACTTACTGCCAATTGATCCAACATCTATATAAAGCTCTTCTTATGCAACGAGCTTGCTGACTCAGATGATGATGAGATCTATAGAGAATTAATAGCTATACTAAGTCCCAAACTGTTCTAATTTCTAAACAATATGAAACCAGAAGTGATAAAATCCCACCAACATCTCAGCAGCTAGACCATATTCACTGCTTACGGCACATTTTAGAATGAGATTTGCTTTGAAACACTCCATAGCTGGGGTAAAAGTATGGTATGGGTATGAAGTAAAAGTCCTTATGCAAACACTGTTTTTTACTTCTGTGGCCATATGTACTTGCGGGATTACTTTTGAAATACAGGGACTCTGCATTTTCTACTCCCTCAATTTAGCATGGAAGCACCCAGAGATGTTCAGGGCTGTATGGTAACCAAGTGCTCTGTGTGGCTGCATGCCTCAGCCTCTCTCCAGGACAGGGCAATGCTGAGAATGGTTAATTGATCCTGCAGTGGCTTTAACAACTGGCAGTCACTTCACACCGCTGGCAACATTCCTGCAATGCACATGCTTCCATCCTTTGCCTGCTTTGCTTTGTACTACCCATTTTATCACTTCATGATAAGGCAGCATCAAAGACAGCAGGCATAACCTATTCTGGCATCTCCAACTGGCTTTATATATCAGAGTTGTGCCGCTCTGGTGGATTAGTTTCAGATCCCTGTTGGCAGATCAAAGGCAGCAATAATAACCACAAATCAATCCCTCTTTAAGGCCTAAAACATCATCTCTCTCATAGCATGCCTCATTTCTTCACCCCTTTGGAGCCCTTATAAATACCAACTTTGCCTAGACACAACAGTTGTATACAGATACTCAGGCCCTGGAGAAATTGGCACGGTGTTTTCATCTGCTTTCTTCTGTTCTATTATGACAATCAAAATGAGCAGCATCAATAGAGAGGTGCTCATGTACATTAAACATATGAGTCCCTAAAAGTCAGAAAGCTGCTTCGTGCCAAAGTGAGAACATACGGAGAAGATGGCTTGCTTCCCTTAGTCTCATCTCAGGTAGTGTATTTTCCAGCACTCATCAGAGCTATATTTCCACTGAAGCTACCTTCAGCTCACTGCTCAGTGCTCTAACCTGACCAACAGATGTTTTCAGATACAGAAAAGATGCATCCTCAGTTGAACAACTGCACAGTGGACAGGTTGCTTTCTAATGGTGCTTCCAGACAGCTTCCCCCTTGATCAGCACATGCTCTAGAAAACAGAACTCAGAAAAGGGATTAATGAGGATCAAGATCCACATTGTTGTTCCCACACAGGGGAAACATCTGGATCCTTTCACCATGACTGTACTTGCATTCTTGACGTTGCTTCTGATTTCCTGATATTCACCTTCTAGGATTTATCTAAAGGCAGTGGAAGTTAAATAATGACTCAAAGACTAGGTAGCAGCTCTCTGCCAGGCTGTCTTTCTACCCAAATGAGACTTTTACTACAGCAGAAGTAGCTTTTGATTGATCCCTCTCTGTTACACCTTCACAGGGACAAAGCTGCATTAACCATGATGTAGCTAGGCAGTTCCCTGGCTCTCAAATCACCCAGATACTGTGGCCAAAAAAATAATAATTCTGTGCCTTGGATTTTACATGAAAACTTCCCTTGTGCTGTAAAAGATATACCCGCATAGGCAGTGAAGACATAAACTCTCCCTCTTATCTTTCTTTAAATCCTTCCATCTTGCAACTTGCAGTTTGAACTACATCTCTGAAGAGACTGCAACATCATCTAGATCAGCAATAGTTCAATATTCCTACATTCTACTTAAAAGGAAACCCAAGGATAAACGGCAAAACTGAGAGATGCTTAAAGATCTTCTGAAATTCTTAAGAAAAAATTAATTAATTAAAGATAAACATACACAAATCATCTGGTGCCAACATCGCATTTGTACAGCTTGCAAAGTCCAGAAAGACCTAATATTTCAGAATTACCACATAAGGGCTTGAAAAACATTTCCTCCTAAAATTCTTTTAAAAACTAATATAAAGTACTTTGATCCTGATTTTTTTCAGTATTCAATTAAGTTCCACTCAATTGCCTGTTTATCCCTTACAATTTTTTACTAGACACATAAAACTAGAACACTGTCTCAACATATGGAAAATGTGGATGGCACATATTGCTCATAGCCACACATAATTTTAAGAACTGTAACTGTACTATTTCTAGATAATTTTTAAACTATGACAAAGATGCATGCTATTGAAGAAAAATGGCGAGCCTATAAAAAGCTGTATGTGTTTGAGTCAATCAAGTAAAGAGAGTATCATTTTCTTCTTATAATATGATTCTTCTACATGCTAGTGGAAGCAGAAAGTCAAAAAGATTAACCGAAGACCAAAAAAAAAGAGACCATCCTCTTCCTCCCTCTCCCACTACTGAGCTTAGAAAAATGTCCAAAAAAGGGGAAAAAAAGTGACATTGGCAGCTTCTAGGACAGTTTAATAAACTTTGGGGGAGGCCTTAGTGTTGAATTTGCCTTCCTGGTAGAACCTAAAGCACTGCTACTAAAGCAATACAATAAAGTTTATGAACTTGTCTTTACTGCTGCGTAACTTATCTTTGAGAAATGATACTGTGGTGAACAACTGCTCTCTATGAATCTCTGTGGGCTTCAGTGGGCTGCCGGCTTTATCACAGCACATAAACGGGATCAAGATTGAACTCCAAAGTGAAATATAATGTAAGTATTTTTGGATTAATGAAAAATACTTAATTCAAAAGTTAAATACTAGTACACTCAAGTAGCTTTCTATGCTTCACATCAACGTCTGAACTAAAAGTCTTCTTTGACATATTTTACACTGAAACAAAAAGAAACAGAATCAGTCATATTTCTTTCAGTTCAAAAAATTTCTGTTTTCTGTTTTACTAGTTTTCTGTCTAACAAAAAGCAAACATATCCTTTCATAAAAAAACAAACAAAAAACCCCAACTAAAGCAGAACTAAAGTCACAAATACAAAATCACACCGCAAATTCAAAATAAACATAACTAAACCTCAGTAACCAAAGACAAAGGTATATACAAACTTCACTTCTTTGCCTAGTCTAGTGCTCATGATACACTTTGCTCAGACCGCTTTCCAGCACTGTAGTTACCCTGCTCTAGAAAATGCTTCTGTTTTGGGGCGCATGCCCTCTGTCAGGTCAGCAAGTTAACATGTCTATGCAGTTCTCTGATTACAAGATTTGATATGATGGATGCATGGGAAACCCTAGCAAGAGGAAAAAAGGAAAGGAAAAAGAAAATAGATCATTCAATTTTTTATCTCAAAACTGCCCCCAGAAATCAGATGGTTGGAATCTGAAGGTGTAACTGCACAGTGGGATGTGCATAAGTGCTGTGGAGAAAACTTCACCTGTCACTCAAAGTCCACAAGCCCATGCAATGCTGACATGGAGAGTGGTGAGCAATGAGAACAACTGGACAGAGACCCATAGGATAATGGGCAGCCCGATTTCTTGCCAAGGACTTATTAGACAAGTTTGTAGAACAGGTTTGTAAGGAAAGAGATTTAGCTCAGAACAACAGCTGTGCTTAAGGAGTGATGAACTCTGAGTACAGCAGGGTAGTTTTCATCCCTGGATGTTATGATAGTTGGACAAGTGGCATTTCTCCATGCTTTTGTCTATTACGAGACAATTTCAGGATGCTAGATTATTTGGTAACTTCCAACATTTCAGGGAATGTTCTAAGCAATGGAAAATGTTATATTCATTTTGATGAAAAGAAAACAAGATGGAAAAGGTACATTTATGCACAGGGTTTGTGACTTCTTGCAGCAGTTAGCAGATGCAGCTCTTTCAGCCATCCAGGTCTGGGGGTAATGGTCTATAGACCAAAGAGCCACAGAATGGCTGCAACCTTCTTTGCCAGAGTTAACGAGTCTGGCAAAGAAGAACCCCCATTTCCTCCATATCCTTGAAGGCCTTGCAGTACAGTTTAGGAACACTGACACCCGGAAAAAAATTGCCTCAGGGAGAGGAAGAAAGACCAAGCTAGCGGAAAGATGGAGGAGAGAAGAGCTACGAGGTCAAAAGAAGGATAAAAGACACACAAAGCTTCATGTATGGAAAAGCAACTGACCCTGGCAAAAGAAGACAAAGCTGGTATATTGCAAGAAACATGCAGGCAAGTCTCATTTCAGCAAAGAAAGGGAGCATGGAAGGAATGAAGGAACAGATGAGCATGCAGACCATGTGCATTCATGAAGCCCTTCTGGTATAGAATAGAAGAACATGGGGGGCTCTTGACTGATGCAAGGAGCATACCCCCCAAATGCTGTCCTCCTTATTCTATGGTTATCAGTACCGTTACTTCAAGAGGAAGCACAGTCAGCATGAGCACACACTGCAGCAGACTGTTCCCTATTTAAACATACATGGTGCTTGTCACTTCTTCACATCCATCTCTCAGTCACATTAACTCCATTAATGAAAAAATAAATGTTGCAAGAGGGAAGTATTAACACAGCCAATGCCAAGGACATTAATTTTAAAAATGCTATTTACTTTGTATCAGAGTAGTCATATATCTTGATCTTGAACAGTTCTTAGTCCTGTCCAGATTCTGATTCCATGCTGTAGAGACTTGCCTG
>VYZT01052974.1:0-13711 GCA_013400735.1 Pomatostomus ruficeps
GATAGGGCAAAATAGCATGCATATTGAATCCTTTTCCTCTGTTTTCCCCTGCTGCTTTAATGCTTGTTACACATATGGATCTGTGTCTCACTGTATGTTAGCATATTTCTTTCCCTCCAAACAGAACAGCACTTTTCCGATGTTGTACTTAGTGAAGAATACCTCAATCTTGGTGTAGAGCAGGTGTGCAGTCTTATATCCAGTGATAAACTCACAATTGCCTCAGAGGAGAAGGTAAGACAATCTGTATCCCATTATTCTTTTCATCCCTTTATATTAAAGAGCGATCTACTGATCTTGTACACATTTTTGGATGTGTTCTGTGTTTCCTTAGCAAAATTAGGCAGATACTGTGCTTAAGTTTAAAGGACTTTTCCCAAAAGTGTTGTCAGTCCAATGTTGAAAATTTCTCTCAACTCTTAAAAATCCTAAAACTGTATTAAGTTGCATTACCCTTTGTTCCTTGGGAAAAAACCTCAAAATCCATTAAATGGAAATTCCTTCTCATCTTCAAGCAGAACAACCAGAACACATACCGAGTCACACCCACAGGAGTTTGGTTTACCCAGGGATAAATAACTCAACGTTTGAAGCGCACTTATATGCCATTTACTAACTTTAACATCAGCAGTGCCACAAAGGTATTAAAACTCTGTATGTGTGTGTGAGCTGTTTAGCCTAACTGAACAAATGTGGGTTGCAGAGGAGATGAGTAGGCATCCTGGTGTTATGTAACCAGAATGTAATGTCTGTTGGCTCACCTTTAGCCTGGATCTCAATCTTTTAAAGCCCTTTCTGAAACACTGTGTTCTTCAGTGAGCCCAGGCCATCTTTGTAAACCTCTAATGGTTTTCAGGTTGTATTAATTTTGAGCTTTTTAAATTCAGTTATGATCTATTTGAAATATGTTGTTTTTCTTTTTTTCTGAGGAATATGCAGTTGTACTCAAATGAGGCTAAACTGTGTTCAAAAGCATGTTTCAATACTCAATTGTGCAGTTAGGTAGTGTTCCATGTTAAAACATTTTGAAACTTTGCATCTAAGAACCATCTGTTTAAACAGCAACTAGCAAAGCTATATTGTTGTTGCTGTAATACCCTGAAGGTCTGGATCTATCACTTAGATAGACATGATGCTGCTTTTGTGGAGTATAAGGTTTTAAAGCTCTAGTGAATGATGAGCTACTGTGCAATGGAGGCAAAACCAGGCTTGGGATCACTTCTCCTAGCAAGACTCAGTGATGATAAGTCACTTGAATGGTGATGTGGCAGGTGAATTCTCCAAGAAAGGAAGAAAAGTGTGAGGACTTTAATATTCCTGCTGCTGTGTTTGCTAGTTTTCAGTATCAGTGAAGTCAGTGTGTGCATTTTGTCAATGTAGCACAGCTATCCTTGAAACACCGGTAGAGGAGCAGACACAAAGAGAGACCAGATAATGCACCTTCATAATTTTGTAATTGATAAATACGGAAATAATGGGAGCTGTAACCACTGTCATCTGTTCTTATGTTAGGAGTTTTAGTATAAGCAAAACTATCTTTGGAGGCACACTGATGTTTTCATGCTTATGAACTTGTAAGTCAAGGAACTTGATCTGTTTGTTTTCTGGCAGGTATTTGAAGCAGTGATAGCCTGGGTAAACCATGACAAGGATGTAAGGCAAGAGTTAATGGCACGTCTGATGGAGCATGTTCGGCTGCCTTTGCTTTCCCGGGAGTATCTAGTTCAGGTAAGCAAAAAGGAATACCTGTTGTTCTGCATGTGAACATTTCTGTTCATTATTTTAATGCCAGATAGATAAATTTAAACAACAGTGTTAGATAGTGTGTTAGTGATAACAAAAGTAAATGAACAGCCACTACTGCATACTCGTGTGCACATACACACCCCAAGGTGAGGGATTGCCACACAGAGGATGACTGACACAAGTAATTTATCTGTTTGGCTGACTGCATGTCATACCACACTAGGAATCTGAACAATGTGCTCCGCTGACATCACATTAGATTTCATTTGTACTGCTATCTTTGATAAAGGATTTGCTCTCATAAGCGAATTTTCAACTTTGGAATTATATCTGTTGTTTAAGCTGATTAGGAATTAATGACAAAGGAAACATTCTTTTACCTGGTTCAGATAAAAAACATTTTTTCAAATTTTATAAGCTCATTTGGATATTTTAGTGTCAGGTCAAATATTTAAGATTGACACTATGAATTCAGTATTAACATTGGTTAGTATGTATTAATAGTAGGTTGGTAGGTGTTTATTTTAAGAATTCTGGTTTTGTGATACAAGTGTCCACTTTGTGTGGGATTTGGGTTTTTTGTGCTGTTATGTTCTGTAGTGGCTTTTATTGTTGTGGGGTAGCTTACTAGTTTGTTAAATTATTCTCCACTACTGCCCCCTTAAAATGTTCTGTGCTGTCTGCATTGTAAAAATCAAGAAATGTGCCCAATTGCAAGAAAAGTGATTTACCTTGCCTATGACTGTTACTTCCACTTCTTAATAAACAACCAGCACCTTCCAATTACTTTTTTTTAGTGACTGCACATTTCCAACACAAATTTGTGTTCAACTGGTTAACTTATAATCTTAAAAATTAGATTAATCTGCATTTGTGCAATAGATCATAGGCTTTATTACACTTTGGATTTTGATTTGTGTTTTACTTCCTTAACATGCTCAGACCTTGTTAAACTTCTTTTAATAAACAGAGAGTTGAAGAGGAAATATTGGTTAAGAACAGCAGTGCTTGTAAAGATTACCTCATTGAAGCTATGAAGTATCACTTGCTACCAACTGAGCAACGAGCATTGATGAAAAGCACGCGGACAAAACTGAGAACACCCGCTAGCCTTCCCAAAGTAAGACCCTTATTTTACAATGTATTTACTATTTCAAACTTCACTTTAAAAGCTTTCATGAGAGCATGACTGTCTCTTGGGGTATTCCTGTAAAAAATTTGTACCAGAATTATTTATCATAAAAATATAACAAGTGATTACCATTACAGTCCATACTACTTATGATATAGCTGTTTTAGCCTCCCACCTACACAGAGCATCACCACTACCTGCTCTCCCAGAAAACATTTTTTATTAAACTTCAGCTTTTGAGAAATACACAATTATGGAGAAGTAAGCCTGTTTAAAAAAAAATAACAAAAAACAACAACAAAAAAACAAACCCCAAAACCCCCAAACCAAAACACAGAATGACTGAAGCTTCTGCATTGAGACTTCTTATTCAAACTTTAGTTCATTTTAGCAAAAAACAAACATTAGATACTTTCTTCTTTACAATGACGTAAAGAAGTTTTCTCATAGTACTCTTGAGACAACTGCAATAACACAATAGGAGATTCAATTTAGCAGATTTAGCACCCTTTCTTAGAAGAACAAGATATGGCTGTTATGTCATGGATGGTCACAGTTCCATTACACATCATAGACATTGAGTTCTCATACCTGAGATCACAGTAGGATGTGAAGATACAGCAGGATCTCCCTCTTTCATGGGAGCTTTACCAAGATTCTAATTGCTTCCTGCTTTTCTACCCTTGGTATTTCCTCAGGACAAAATAACTGCAAATTACATGTCTTTAAAAAAAATACCTAACTATTAATTTTGCCTGGTTCACAAGACTCAAACTTCTAATTTAGGAAAGCCATTCTTTAAATATTTCTTGTACAGAAGTTTGCTTTATTTTTTAACACTTTCTTGATCTTTCAGGTGCTCTCATACATGCAAATAACCAACAATTATTATTATTTCCCTGTTAGCTGATGATGGTAGTTGGGGGACAGGCACCAAAGGCAATTCGCAGTGTTGAATGCTATGATTTTAAAGAAGAACGCTGGCATCAGGTAGCTGAATTGCCTTCCAGAAGATGTAGAGCAGGTAAGGATGCCTAATTTTTTGTTCTGGTTGTCAATACTTCAGAATTTAGGCATCGGTATAAAGCATTGTGTGTTCTTTGGAACAGTACTTGAGATATTTATCTAAGAAGGACTAAACCTTGACTTCACTGATCATCTGAATTACTTGTTAATCTGCAAGAATACAACTTTGATAAACTGTGCTTAATTTGTGCTGAAGTTTGTAATCTGTATGATAAACTGCTTTATTACCTCCCATAGAAACAAGGGATAAATAAATGTAAATATTAATGCATTGTAATAATTACTAATTTTGCTATTAAAATACCCTAATATTATTAAATGACGTAAAGAATGTGTAGGAGTGATCATCCACTATTAAAAACATGAAAATGTGGTTTTAAAGCAGCTGAGTGATTTAAGCAAGCAGAAATTCAGCAAGCATGGCATTCAGAAATGTGCACTGTTAGTAACAAAAAGTGTCAGAAATTCTAGGGTTTAATCTGAATGAAGTGTGGTTCTAGGAGACTATCAAAAGCATGACGAGTGTAGTGAGCACTGTAATTTGTGTCAAGTGTCCGCATACTCAGGGCAGTACAAAATACAGTTAATTGGCAGAGAGACTGAAACACTCCTCTCTCCCCCCGCCCCCTCCCCCGTGTCCCTGCTCTAGGGATGGTGTACATGGGAGGCATGGTTTACGCTGTTGGTGGTTTCAATGGCTCTCTGAGAGTTCGTACGGTCGATTCCTATGATCCAGTGAAGGACCAGTGGACAAGTGTTGCTAACATGCAGGACAGGAGAAGCACACTGGGAGCAGCTGTACTAAATGGCCTTCTTTATGCTGTGGGAGGATTTGATGGGAGTACAGGTATGTTTGCCTTAGACACTTCTGAATAGCTTTGGCTGCTCTTAACATAATTGTGTCAAATTTGAATGTCTCTTTTTGCTGGTACTTGCGGTGAAACCAAGCGTGAGGGTAGCCTGGCACCTTGTGATGTGGAATGTGCTTAAGTGGTCACATCCCCCTACCTGAACAGTGGACTGTTTGTTCCTAAGAGTTCAGGCTTAATGACTAGTGAACTTCTGCTGAATTCCCTTCCAGTGCTCCTTCTATAGTCAGAGTCCTTAACTTGTGGAAGATATGAGAGAAAAATTGTGTGGTCTGTTTTGTCCTGTTTGCAGAAATTTATTTCTGCGTTTTCATGTAAGTGTAATAAGATTATAAACAGCTTTTTCTGACCTGTGAGAAGGCTTTAGACATACACTCTTCATTCTCTACTTAGATGCATTAAACAATTTGTGCAGAAGTGATCCTTTTACTGAATAACTATTATAGATGCATATGTAGGAGAAAGTGTGTGACTTAATTAAAAAGAAAGGAAAAAATGCAGGGAAGAATTTTTCACAGTTCCACCAAAGTTTTCAGTAATCTTCCCATTTTCAGACACAAAGAACGGGTTGACTGTAATTGCCAATCTAAAGGACATCAGTTGTGGTCTTGTTCAGTAATTAACAGTCCTTAAAATGAAATCATTTGAGTTTTCAGATGAAGAGTTTCCTGAAAGCTTGACAGTATGTTGCACCTAGATTTATAGAGAAAATCTTATATTGTCTTCCTAGGTTTGTCATCAGTTGAAGTTTACAACTTAAAGACTAATGAGTGGTTTCATGTAGCTCCAATGAACACAAGAAGAAGTAGTGTTGGTGTAGGTGTTGTTGGAGGTAAGTTGTTTTAATTCCATTAAAAAGAATGGAGGGAAATGCAATCACTTACCCTACTAGTTTTTCATACTTTTGAAAGCATACTTCAGATTTATGTTTTTGCTCAACCTTGTAATTCAAATGGTATGAACAACATGTAATCATTCTGCTTGGGTTTGACCAGTTTTTAGCATAGTAGTGTGGCATTTTTTTCAGAGCTTCAGCTGTGTCTGAGGCCCACTGAGGAAAAGCTCGCTAAGCTCTAGGTTATGTGTGTCAGCAAAGTCAGAGAGCTGCCGTGATGACCTTAGCATTTGGTCTTTAGTGGCATAGCACTGCAGTATTGTCAGCTCTGTTATCTGTGGCTGACTTTGCTGGCTGCATGCTGGGGACAACCCAAGGACAGTGCCAGGAAAACTGCTGACTTTCCAGTCAGCTGGGTGGTGAACAGCCTGGCTGCCACTTGCACAATGAAGGCCTGGCCTGGTTCTTGGGTCTTAAAACAATTTGAGGTGTGTGTGCATGTTTTAACTGCATAGGAACTACTGCTGTTTCTAGTCTGAACATGCAGACTGTACAAGTGATTTTCATCTAAATTCTGATATTTCTAGGAAGCCTATTTGTGAGCCTCCAGTATTGAACATACTTGCATTAGCTTGCTTTTGAACAATGCTTAATTAAAAACCTTACCTTTGTATTTCAGCCAGGCAATTTAAAATCTTCTGACTTGCATTGTTGTTGTTAGACACTGGGTGCCTTTTACATCCTAGAAATGACAAGAGTTGTGGCATGCTAAATTGAACTGTTTACAGAAACGCAGTAACTGATTGCCAGGTGCTATTTAGAGAGCAACGACTTCCTCTTTGCCTGTGTGCCAGTCCCTATGTGTGCATTAGCAACTGGCAGGTTCTTTGGTCTCCCCAGGTAAGCTGTATGCTGTTGGTGGCTACGACGGAGCGTCACGGCAGTGCCTTAGTTCAGTAGAATGCTATGATGCCAATTCAAATGAGTGGAGCTATGTCGCAGAAATGAGCACTAGGCGGAGCGGAGCAGGTGAGTGGACAAGGATCAGCTATCCCTGTAAAGATGAAAATCTGTGGGTTTAAAACGTATCTAAAAATATGAAAGGTAAGATAAAGTCTGAATCTCATGGAATGTACTAGTCCTAGATGGCTGATAGCAGGTTTAAAAACCAAACTTCTATGGAGTAAGATTTGGTCTGTTAATAGTAAATATCTTTCTTTGTTTCTTCATACTTTCATATTCCTCCTCTTCCCACAACTCCTGATGGTTTTTAACATTGAGACTAATACTCATGGATTGTAATAATCACTATCATCTCAATTCTGAAGTATCAGAATCTATACAGCAAGGATGAAAAAATGTCTTTTCTACAAAGATCTCTCTGCCAGTTAGGGCTGATTATTCTAACAGTGTTTTCAGGTTGACTTTACGTGTGAACTGTGACTAGGTTTCCACCTCTTTGGAGGACTTGTTCTGCATTCTGATTCACTGCAGGAAATTTTGTCCTTGTTCATTCTTAAGTTTGTATTACTGGTTTCATCCTATTACTTCCACTTATGTACCCTTTATTTCACCTTCAGTAATTCTTCTCATCACTTGGTGTTTACATCCTCTGTACATGTACAGCCTCCTATATGTTATCCTTCCTCATCATTTAGCCAAGGTATATCCATTTACTTCTGTATAATCTTAAAAATCCCCCCCTTTTTTTTTTTGTGGATCTCTTTTTTTTCCTTCTTGCAATTCTGAGTATGTATATTTCTCTTTAAAGACATCAAAAGTGCCTGTGGTATTCCACTTTTGTTTAATGAAATAGTGCTTCCACAGCTCCAAATTGACTTTAGCATTTTCATTATCTATATTATGGACTTGAATCTCATTTACTATTCACTGTCCTCTATTTGTCTTTTGGTATTCCAGGTTTTTTCAACTCACAGAAGTTGTTTTATTTCTCTAGATGCGTTCCCATGGACTTTTTCAAGTCAAATTCCATGATATTATTTTCTACATTTATTTTTTTAGTAGTTAAGTCACTTTTTTGCCAAGTACTTAATGGTGGTTTTTAGCAACACCCTTCAACTATCTACTGGTGATTGCAGTAATGTGTTTCATAATGGGAAGAGATATTGCTACAAATAAATCTGGATGGACTTCTAGTATGCTTAGTATATGATTAATAATTATCCCAACTTTTCATCTTACCTTCCATTATTTTTTGTTAACTCTGAGCAGTTTTTACCTGTATAATGATGTTTAAATTAAGTTCAAATAATTTCAAAAGAAATCTATCAAAATACTAAATTCGTTACTAAAATTAAGATAGTCTGTGATGCTTCCATTATATCCTTACAAAATTAGCAAGCTGATAACTAATTACTAAAAGTCATGTTTTGATTGTGTTTCTAAACTAAAACTATGATGTTAATGAAGGAAACATGATACACTGTACCTCAAGAAAACACAGTTGTCTTGTGAAACTTCTAGTAACTCAGTCTGTGCATCTTGGAAGTAAATTCTGATTAAAAACTGGACAGAGTTGCTGTAAGGGTACTGGAAAATATTCCTGTCTAATATTGGCAAGTTTTGAGGAAAATATTTATATAAAATGGGCAAGTTACAATTATCATTATGAAGACAAATAGTCTTGGTGGGTTGTGACAAAGTTTCATTTTGCAGTCTGCCTGCACGCACATTTTTGTTTCAACGTTTGGGGTTTATTTTTTGATGCTCTGTTTTTGCAAACTGTTGTTGTGCTTGTAGCCATGTTCTGATGTTTTCAGATTTTTTTTTAATGTTGAATTTCTTCAACAACTCTGAAATTTAATTTCTTAAATATACTAACTACTGGGATCTTCCTGCCCCTCTCCTCTCTTCCCTTGTCCCTGTGTTTGCTTACTCAATTCCCTTCTGCCTTTTAGCTTGTCCACTGATTTAAAAAAAATGGAGAGGAAAACTAAATGTAGACAGTTATCCCAGATTCATATAATTGAGTAAAATAATCACCATTCTTCTGTGCCACTCTGTTAAATACAAGAAAAATAATATTTTTGCATGGCGGAGGAGTGGGTGGTAATGTGGAAATCATGACTGTTGATTGAGCTTGGCTGTAGAGGCCGAATATCCAAACCCACCAGAACTGTTTCAACTGGCAATCAGTCCTGGTGGTGTTATGGGGACTAACTAAAGAGAATTTTGTTCCTGTGTTAAACTTTTGGATGTCTGGTCATCTCAAGGAACTTAAATTCACCTCTTCTGTTCCTACTGCTTCAGCTTCATTCAAAAGCAACTTTTCAGAGGTTAACCCTCAGTTACTCTTCTTTAGTACCCACTGCTTCTCAGTTGATCAATACGGGGACAGATCTGTTTCCAGCAACATTTTGGGATGAGGAACTTCAGATCCAGATATAGGCCATTTGGGAGGGCTGAGAGATATAAGACAGGGTCCTGAAAAATGGGCAGGAAAGAAAAATAACAAAGAAAGGAGAACTCAGAAGACGGCAACAAGAGGATACAGACGGAAGGAGCAAGAAATAAGGTAGGACCTGTAAACTGGGTGTGGGATTAAGGGAAAATGGAGCACCATGGAGGAATGGAGGACATTATTAAAAATAAGGCACTATGAAAGAAAAAAGTGGTAATGGGGCAGAGGGAAAGCTCTATACACTGAACAGGAAGGCCAGTAACTCTATCGAAACCATGGGTGGGGGGATTGATATCACATCACATATTTAAACTGAAAATCATAGCCCTCTTTCTATCTCTGTAATGTTTAATTCTACAAAAGATGAATGTTGTGCTATCCTGTCTAATAAAGTGTGATCAGTGTGGGAGAAAAAGAAGTTGTCATGCTATGCTGTGGCATGATAGCTAGAAATAATAGCAATAAAAGAGGAATTAAATTAACTGGGAAGGATATGGGGAAATGTTGGTAGTGATTATCACTGACAAAGCACTAAATAGCATGATTTATAAGAGTGTCCTATCAAGAATTCTTCAGATTTACAGTACCAGTTAGCTTCCATGTTTCCTTCCTCTCTTCCTTTAATTATTAAAATCAGTCTCTTTAACAAGAAAATTTCGTTATTTCAGCAGGAGTTGTTACGCTCCACATATAGGAATGGCTCTTAAATACAAAATTAGTGATACGATTTCAGAGATATTTCAGCTGGTTATTAAGGTCTTGGGGTTCTCTCTTTTTTTTCCCTTTTTTTCTCCCCTTTTTTTTTTGACCTCTAATTTTTTTTTCTCTTTGAGGGACTTATCTGATTTTTTGCATTCATATTTGTTGTTTCCCTTTAAGAAAGATTTTATGCAGTTCCCTTTCCATGGAATTCTTTACGAGCTATATTTGCAAATCTGTATCTCTGCTTTGAGTTTCATAGTCTTAAATGTGGCATTTATGAGATTTCCCAGTATACTTCCATAGAAGTGCTTTTTCAGTTGTCTTTGTGGTCCATCACTCAGAAGTTGTAATGCAAAAAAAACCCCCCTACGTTTCTGAAATTTATTATGTGTGGGTTCTAATAATGCCTTATAAAGGGAGGAATAAATAAACAGGCCTTTCTTTCTGCTTTCCCCATTTCCATCTTTTCAATATGTGCAGCCCAAATAGCAAGTAGATAGAACTAGCTGTACTCCTTCATTCCAAGCTCACAGATTGATAAACTTTCATTGTAAACTAAAGGAGACCTTAGGATTAAAGGACACCCTTTAATATCCTTTTGGATATTTTAATAACTGAAGCTTGGTTCAAAGACGCTTGATGTTCTTCAAGTCTCAGAGAAGGTACTCGCTGTTAACTGTTTACTTCTGTTTCATGTATCTGTTTACAAGGTATTCCAACTCTTCAGTGGAAACATCCCTATTGTATAATGTCTGTCCATTCGGCTTTTATCCTCTGTACTGCGCAGTTTTTACTTTCTAAAAATTCACTTACACTTATCATCTTGTCAGATTTCTGTTATGCTGGCTGAGCACATTGTCTCATTTACTGTCACTTCTAATTAGTCCTAAATTTCAACAAGCCTCATTTTCCTGCTCGTCATTTTTCGTCCAAAATTTTCTAAATCTTCTGTTGCAGAACAGCTCTGGTCTTTGTATGCTGCAATATGGTAGATGGGCACGCAAGGCATTTTATCAGTGTCTTGCTGTAGTTACTGTCTCTTTGCTTTAATGCCTCCTGACCCAAATGTTTTCTGAAATAGTTTCCAACATTGACTTAATGAAGGATTTATGTTAGCTGACATATTTTTTGTTTCTCCTTTGTATCGTTCAAATAATTCTCTGGTTAATTCTGTGTATTCTCATATGTTTGCAGGTGTTGGTGTGTTAAACAATTTATTGTATGCAGTAGGTGGCCATGATGGTCCTTTGGTAAGAAAGAGTGTTGAGGTGTTTGACCCCATTGCCAGTTCCTGGAAGCAAGTTGCAGACATGAACATGTGCAGAAGGAACGCAGGTTTGTGCAACAATGACTAAAATTGTGCCGATGCCATTTGTGAATGGTATCTGCTGCTTTCATAAAACACATGCTTTTGGGAGGTGTGTAAGTCAGTTACTAACTTTCATACTGGTTTCCTTTTTTAGGTGTTTGTGCTGTAAATGGTCTCTTGTATGTAGTTGGAGGAGACGACGGTTCCTGTAATTTATCAACAGTGGAGTATTATAATCCAACAACTGATAAATGGACGGTTGTGTCATCTTGTATGAGTACGGGAAGGAGCTATGCAGGTAACACACAGATATTTTTAATGGAGTTTTTAAAGTATAACATTTGACAAAGTGTCCAAACAGAGTCTTGTCTAAGGTAAAACCTAAGATAATAAAATGGGTAGGAAGAATCTGATGGTACATTTTGAATAATGACTTAAAATAATTATTCACTACAAAGAAAAAGAAAAGGTATTAAAGTGTACTCAAGAGGGATTTAGTAAATGGTGAGTCACATAGATGATTCTTTTAACCATAAATTTGTGTCTCAGTTTAGAGGGTCCAATTCTGAAGTTCTTTGGGATTTGATATTTAGAAAATGAGCTGTTTCAAGAATCTTTTCCTTCAATATTTGCAGTTTTTCAAGTGAATTAAGTGAGCTTTAAGGATATATTTCACTGATAGCAAAATTAAATTTGATTAGTCGCAAGTTTTTCAAGTCACAGAAACTTGCAGAACTTGGCACTGATTCAGACAGCTTTGCATCAAAGAGAAATTAGGGGAAAATATGTACATGGATGCTGGTGCACAGTTAAAGGCTAACTGCAATGTATCATATTAACTTTTTTTTCCCCTTGATTTAAAAAAAAAATGCTGCCTAAAGATTTATGCCTTTTTTCCCCCTCTCTCTAGGCGTTACAGTTATTGATAAACCATTATGATCAGTAAAGGGATTTTCAACTTGATTATGCACTAGAAGCAGTCTTCAACAAGTGTATTTGAAGTGACTGAGTATCTAAGCACTTCTCTACTTGTAGCTGCACCTTGAGTCACAGTGGAAGATGTGACTGTCTACAATTACAGATGACAGATGATGAAGATTACTCTAGGTAGAAGCAATGCGTAGGATTATTCTGCAGTTGAGCAGAAGCTGATTGAACTTTTGAAGTCTGGTGGACCATTTTTTTTATTGCAAGATCTTCAAAAAATAACCCAACACTTTCATAACAACTGACTTCTATCAGTCATGACTGAGAAACGGATTGTGAGTGAAGAATGCTGTGTATTCTGGTGAAAGTAAATTTTTGTCTTATTTTTTCCAGAGACTAATAAATATATTTAAGGAAATGAACTGTCAGTCTTCATAGTAGGTATTGAATCCCACCTCAGTAATTCAAGCTGGCATGGGGTAAATTTGTTTCCTTTTATAAAACTTTTGTTACATAACTATACTATGTGCATATGTTTGTGTGAGCATAAGTTGCTCTCTATTGAAACTCTTCAAAACCTGATTTTACTATTTATAATTTGGCACAGTACTTTGAATATGTCAGTACTATGTTGTAAAACAGAGATGTATTTTTTGATATGTAACAATGCTTAACACTAATTCCCACTGAAGGAGATCAGAGATGGTATAACACTTCTTAAGCAGGTGTAATTTCAATATCTTTTTAATAAAAATGTTGTCTGTACTTATGGGGTTTTTTTTTTCCTGTTCGATTTTGGTCACATTTAGATGTTACTTCTTTTTTACCTTTTTATCCAAAAGGTGATTTGGCATGAAAATAACTGGAAATTTATAGTGAATGTATGCAATTGCGTTGAACTTGCATGGTACAAAGGCCTATTTATGCGTGTAACCTCAGCTTCTATTAGCCAATATCTGAATATACTGTATGTGGCCATGCTTATAAAGCCGCACATTTTTGTTCTTGGATGGCCTCCTTTTAACATGACCAAAGTTACTGTCATATTTGAGACATTTTCTTCAAATAAAAGTTTGTACATTGTTTCCTAATGCCAACAGGTCGCTTAAAACTTGTGTTTCTCAATACAAGTCTCAAACCAAATAATCTTGACATCAATGAAATAAATGGGGGGGAGGGTGGGAGGAGAAGCTGATGTTCTAAAGGTCTCCATGTCTGAATGCCACCGAATTGAGAATTATTAAGGTTTAGGAAGCAGTCCTGTGAACAGCACCGTTCTGCCGCCGGTGTGTTTCTGAAAGCTGTGGTTGTGCCTGAGTGCTAGGTTCCCGTGACAGCGGGGACATTGGTGACAGGGCTGTGAGTCACGGAGGTGCCTGAATCCCACGTGCGGTGTGACGCACCCTGGGGCGAGCCAGGGGCTTTCGATGGGAACCTTTTATTGGAATTCTTCACTTCTACCCGCATGACACCGGCCCGCTGAATGCGGCTCTGGGCCGCTGCTGCCATGGCGACACCGCCCCCTTTGTACTTCAGTCCTTTCACTGAGCAGGCAGCGGGCGCACGCACCTACAGCGGTGACAATGCCTCCGCCCGCAGAAGCGCCGCTCCTCCAGGCGAGCGCTTGAAGCGCTCCCCGGGCCGAGGCCGCGCTCCCCCGGCCCTGGCCCCCTCTTCCCGGCCGCAGCCGCTGCCGCGCCCGGGCGGGCCCCGCCCCATGGCGTCGTGCGCGTCACCCGGCCGC